>CAXKVX010001956.1:0-196518 GCA_964058865.1 Eleocharis quinqueflora | reverse complement strand
TCTTTCCTTATTAACATTGTATACTACTATTCCTCATAAATATTTTGGGTTTCTTTCTCGTATCGTCTCTTTGGATAGTTTTAATCAATTATTTAAATTTGATCAATGGTTAAACTAAATACAAGTCAGGTGTAGTAACTTAATATAGGCATTCTCAGTAAATGTGATTGGTCCAACCTTGAATCGGATATAATCCCAAAGGCTGGACCTTAATCCACACTGAGTAAATTTTTATAATTTACTCACGTTCCACGGTTGGTTGTGGGGTCCAGGTAAAGAGCAGGGGTCCCTTTTGGTGTCCAGAGGAGAGCGTTAGGATGGAGTCCGGCGTCTTCCGTTTTGAAGATCACTTTAGTTGTTTCCTTGTTATTCTTTTGTTAGGATTAGTTTGTAGTAGGTTAGTTAGGGTCGATCCCCCGTCCTTTGATGGGATCGTCCTCCTACTATGTATTTTATTTTTGTTTAGCTTCCGCTGTAAACTTTATGTTCAGACGCTGAATTATATAATATATGTATTTGTTGGATGTTCATGTATTGTGTGTGAAATGTGTGTGCTTTTCCTTAAATAAAGTATAATAAACTATTCTTATTTATATTTCAAGTGGTCAACTAAGCCTTTCGTGTACTTCAAATCAAGTACACGTGGCGGGATTAACACCCTTAAGCTTGTCATTTATTTCTGGGGTGTGACATCCTTCGGTGGTATCAGAGCGTGGTTGATAAATCGTGCTATGACACGGAATCAATCATGTATTTTAATCTGTACTACTCATTCAAGGCTAAAAGTCAGTATGAGCACACATAATAATACATGTCATCCGCTTAGGTCTGAGTGAGGGTAGGTCTAGGATTTAAACGAACTAAATCGTACGACAACGATTCAACACTTGCTAAGACCTCTACGATACCAAAATCCTAATAAGGAAGTGAATAAATAATAGTAAAAACAATAGAGTAGGGCAAGTAATTTTATAATACGAAAAATTTCTAAGTCAACTTGTATTTTGTTTTACCTTAATTTTCTTTTGTTATGTCATAACATGATAGGTTGATCATGATCGTTCTAGCCGTTCTCGACCCTCAAATTTTGCACCACGCATGTACGCCTATTAATGTGGTTTTTCTTTAATCTTCAAGCCCTCTGCAAAAACAAACCACAACGAGTTAGGACAAAAATATAGTGTCGTAACGAAGTACATAATATGTACTAGCAATCCGCTGAACAACACAGATTGCTCAGCACGCAGAAACTTGAAAACCATGCTAGCACAAGGCTTGCACACTTTGAGCGTTTTCTCAAATTTAAAGCATGAATAACAAACAAACGAAATCGAATTAAAAAGTGAATAAAGGGTTTTGCATTGAGGGTAATGTAACGTCTCAAATGATGACATCCCTCGATATAATCGTGTGACCCGATTACATCCAAACAGTCCCCGAAGTAAGCACCTAGGGGAGTTCAATGTAAGCGCTTCAAGGCTATGTACCAACTAGCTAAATTCGCGTGCATCTCCAGGATAAACCGCTACGACGCACAACTGGCGCAAGAGATCGTTAGAACAAGCGTAACCACCTCTATTTAGCGATACCAAGTTTGAAAGAATTCGTCAAGGGCAAGACGAAATAATCAGGCCTGAAATTGGCAAGCAGACAAGTTTTCTGCTTAGCCTCTGAAAGTTGGCTAAGTACCTGAGGTCTTGTATCAGGTAACCATATTCGTGCCCACCCCAGGATAAAACCGTTAAGACGCACAATTAACCCCAAGGCTCGCTAGATAGAGCGTCATCACCTCTATCCAACGAGATCAAGTTTGAAGGAGCTCGCCAAGGGCGCCAAAGTTAACGAAAGCTCAAAGTCAGTAAGCTGCCGCATACCGCATGGCGCTGACGCTGGGCGCTGACGTTGGCGATGACACTGGGCGCTGACGCTGCCGCATGCCGCAGCCGCTGCCGCAACCGCTTTCATCGCTGCATGACGTCGCCGCAGCATGACGCTGCATGACGCTTGGCACCGAACGACACATGACGCTTGAGGTACAGTGAAAACTCGAGTCGCATAATGTCGCCTCAACACGTGACCTCTCTTTGAAACAAACCCCGAACAAACGTCAAAGGCTGACCGCCCTTTTGAGGAAAGGTGTGCCAAACCCAAACTGTCAGTAATTAAGACCGCCTTCATATGGCTATACGACAAAGCCATTATTATTATCGAATCTCCTTTAGGATACACTCCTTAAATAAAAGTAATAATAGTTGGACTAATATATCACCTAATGAAGTTCTAAAAGACTATAGACGATAAGACTGCAAAGTTCGCTCAGGAACAAACAAGTAAATTCTAAAATTTAACGGCTACTTCAACTTCGCTTCTCACACGACTATTTATTTACACCTCGACACTCTTGGCCAATTATGTTCAATGTCCTTGCAACTGTTTCGCTGACCCTACTTTCCATTCAACTCTAATCCATTTCCTTAATCAGTTGTAAACTTCAAAAACAAGCTTGAGCCCGATCGTTTTCTCCTCAATTTTCATTTATAAACAAGTAACCAAGAGTACCTCACTTGTTGATCGTTGATGTGGCAAAATATCTTGAAATTTTCTTCTTAGACCAACTCTCTGCATATTCTCTGTTAGTCAAATAGGGACTAGTGTCACACCTGTCTGATTCTCCCGAATGATTCGATTAGTCCTTGTTAACTCATTGTCTCTAATGACTGTGCAAACAGAATCACGAGTGGACTACCCTCGTGATCCCGATACGATGACCTCTGACCAGTGGACCTTGCCTTCAAAGCCATAGGCGAAAGTGATAAACGAAACACAAAATCTTGATAATTCTGCATTTGAGTAATGATCTCACTAGGCTACTGACTTAATTCGAGCACGTGTCGATTCAATAGAACTACCCAAATTATAATTTCAAGTCACTGCTCAAAATCCTATTTAAGTTAAATAAAAATCTAAAAGTCTTGATTGAAATCAGTTAATATACATATTGCACCAAACATTAAGTTAAAAAGGATAAGAATGCTTGAATAACTAGATTTAAAATTTGTGCGATGCACATACTTACAAACAAATGTGTAAAAGATCTATCGAAATTTAACATGACAATTCAAACAAATTTCAAGACATCATGTCATCATCGGTTGACCGTACTGATCATCATCATCAACATCATCACATGCATCATCTGCATCATCATCATCATCATCATCACATGCATCATCTGCATCATCATCACTATCATACTAAGAAATTTGGGAGTGACCTATGATGACATGATAAGGTAAGATAAGATAAAATATGCCCCTCAGAGTTAACTAATAAGAATCAACTAAACAGCAATAATTATGAACCCACGAGTAACCTCAATTTTGTAATCAAATTGGAAACTCAATTCCTTTGAAAGGACGTTGTGAATTAAACATCCTATCCTAACATATTCATTCTCACCTTGAATTGGCTTCATCTCCGAATATGTTCTTCCGCTGGTAGGACCGAAGTTTCGACATTGACAAAAGACGTTCGTAATATAATCCATTAAAGATATTGAAGCAGATATCAGATTAAAGATCGTTAAAGTATACTTAAGAGCGTCCACCCCTAAGTTTTATCGTTTCGAGGACGAAACTTTTTCTTAGGGGGGGTGGATGTAAAACCCACCACTTTTGACAGTTATTATAATAAATAATTATCTTGTTAATTACAAAATGTATCATTAATTAAAATATTTAATAGTATTGCACTAATTTAAAATAACTTGTGATAAATAATTGTAATAAAATCAAAATGGAGGGAAAATCTAGTTACAAGAGATTAACTTATTAATCTTAACTCAATTATCATGATTATCATATTTAAATTAACAATTCTAACCCTTAAAACAAATAAACAAAACTACAAAACCCGATTACAATTAGATGTGCATGAAATGAGTCACATGACCGGTTGCAAGATTTACACGATTTACAACACGTTGGACTGCATAATATGAGCCTTAACAGAACCTAATTTATTAATTGACACCTTAAAACTAAGTACAGTATATGTTGCAACCGTATATGACCCGATGGGTCGTTGTTGAGTCATGCAAACAAATCGACCACACGAAATGGCCCAAAGATGTAGCCACACGGGATCCCCGCCTCGTTTTCTTCTCCTTTCTGCGCCGGCACGTTTTCCCACGCGCCACTCTCTCCCATGTCGACACCACCCATCAATCCTCTCTCTCATTAATTGCACATCTCCTTTCTTCCTTTTTCTCCTCTCTCCCGAAAACTCCAGCAACACTCTCTCCTCTTTCTCTTCCTCTTTCCTGCCATCCTATCACCTCTCTCTTTTTCTCTTTCTTCTTTCTCTTTTCCTTCCCGTCCCATCTCTCTTTCCTCTTTTCTTTTCTCATTCTTTTCTTTTCTCCCTCCCGTGAACCCCCTCACTCTCCCTTCTCTTCTCTTTTCCTCTTTTCCACTGTCTTCCCCATTTCCCCTGTCCAAAAATCGAAACAGAAAAAAAAAGCGGGATTTCATCCCCTAGAACTCTTTGCCCTCCACCTCGGCGAGTTCGTCGGATCCGCACGCGCCGCCCATCACACCCACACCCCTCAATCTCCACCCGACCTGGCCTCACACCTCTGCCATGGTGTGCGTCGATCTCGGCTCATCTCGTACCCGTCGGCTTCTCTCCGACCAACCAGTTGCCAAAACCACTTCTCGTCTCTGCGCGTGCCAAGGCCGAAATCCAACCCAGTCGAGTCGTTGTCGCTGCACATTCCTTGTTGTTGTGCTGACTGGGAACAACACCGACGCGACAAGACAATAGCAACGTGCGCTTCGATTCACCTTCGATATGAACTGCCCGTTGTTAGGTACGTATTCTCCCTAATCTCTGAACTTGATGCTTTAAATTAATGTAAGAGGGCAAAAATACAGAGGTACCAGTTCGTACCAGCGAAATTTCAATTCTGGTACGAATCTGGCTGTCTGTCAGCAAAAATTCAGGGTTAAACAGCAATAATACGCCTCTGACAGCATTCAGGGGCATTTTTATAAAGAAACTGCTTTCTGTAAATTTTCTGGGGGCGTTTCTGTGAACTTTTCTGAAAACTGGGTCCTTTAAGGACATGTTTACGAATAAAACTGAGTATTCTTAAAACTGGGTCCTTGCTAGGGACTAATTTGTAAATAAAAATTAAAACTGTTTCGAAAACAGTCCCTGAGCAGGGACTGTTTTGCGACAACATTGCAAAAGTTGGAAAAAGAACCTATTTAAATGGAAATTACATGAAAACGATCGTAGTAAAATGCCGAAAATTATGGGACCAATTTGGTAACAATAAAAATAGGTTAAATAAGCATTTTAATAGTCAAATAGATTTTAGTGAAGTAAATATACAAATAAATATATAAATATATATATACATATATATGTATATGTATTCCTAAATTAATTAGTACTTATGATATAAATAAAGTAAATTCATGTAAGTACTGATCAATTACTCTAATAAATATGTAATAAGAAAAACTTCTATACATGAGCAAATTTCTCTATGTAATGACGCGTCACTAAAACACTAAGACATAATTGACGTTAAAGTACCTCCATAAAGATTAACACAACTTGGTCACGCAAAACATAATTTTTAATATATGAAATTGAATACATAATTAATTAACTATACTTATATAGGGTTAAACATAACGCTTAATTAAACTCCTTATAACATGCAACTAGCAAATAACGAGTTATTAATATTGTATTTATTATTAATCATAAACAGTGTTATGATATGACAATGGTCATTGTCATCTATATGAATAATCTTACTCAATTTAAAATATAACTTAATATACGTGATATAATTCACCCTTTCCAAAAGAATTAACACACAACCTAACACACAACCAAACATAAACTAAAAATTTACCAACTTGTGTTTATATATATTTTTCTATACTATATTTAGCACAAACAAATATAACGAATAAATATACGACATAGTTATATGGTAGAATAATTGGTCATGTACGACATCGTATGTGACATATTGATATTTGACTTACAATTATACGCGACGATTAAATTAATTAAATATTATAATAACACGATTAATTTTAAAACACATTAAATATATTGTATATAAATATTAATAAATATCGCACATCACCGACAGAATTGGACTAAGTATAATTATATGTATAATAATATATATTGATCAATTTTTCTATATCATAATGTATTACCTAATTAATTACGTACGATACACATACGTTAATGTGACTAAGTAAGAATATAAACATAAATGTATATATTGATCAATTTCTCTATAAACACATACATAATATAAATACACATATTAGTTAATATCTAATTAACTATTTTCCTTTCCTCTTTTCTTAGTTTAATAATAAAAGTGCACAACTAAAAGTGGTTGAATTTATAACATGTTTGCTTCGTGCTATTTCTCTAGTTTTCTATAGGATGTCATCTTAACGACATAGTTATATCAGACCATTAGCAAACACATAATTTAAGATGTCACTTATATAAATAAATTAAAAGTGAGCACTGAATAAAGAAATATAAAATTATAAGAATAGGATTCTCACACTCTATGTGCAGACAGGACACTGCACAGAGATCTGACTAAGTAAACATGATAATGACATTATATTATGAGCATCAAGGACGTCTCAACGTTTAGATTTTATTCTATATGATTTCATAAGTTAAAGAATGTTACAACACATTAGACTGATAAAACCCTAACGCCAAATAGGAAGGCAAGGTGACTCTTGACCATGTGGGCGCTGACAGAGTCGATGACATTGCAGAGATTCCCCGAGTAAACGCTTAGATATCAACACTGCACTTCTTCGTTAACAGGTGTGGATTCCTGGGGATTATATTCCTTTCTCTCTTTGTAGGACCTACCAGTCTTACCTAAATTGAACTGCAGTACCAAATTACCAACAATTTATAATCAGGCCCGTAGATCTTGAATTGTCATGAATTCATATTGGTAACTGAACCAACTATTTTGACCAACCTGCATTGCATGTCACCTGCATTCATATTGCACGTGAGATCTGTTATATGGATCGTATAGGCTATTAGACTACTTATAGGTAGATGCGTATCAAATATTATGTATATATTCTCGTTGGGAGTGATGAGAGTCGGGCCGGTGAGTCCAGCTAGGACGGATGTAGTCTGGGGGCATCGTGAGGATGGATTACGTACGGTAAACGGTTTCGCCCGTGGGGTCCATTTCTCGGGATGTCCCTAAGGACATTCGTTCACTACTCACCATCGATGACCATCACTTGATGGCTCGTAGTGCCAGTTAGAGTGTTTGATTTTCAAGATCCTTACTAGTATAAATATTATAATATCTTCCTTTGAGTGATTAAGGTTCGGTTTCTCAGTTTAGAGTATGCGTGTCATATGTGACGTATTGGAGCTATTCCGTTCTTTATATTTCTATTAGCCGATGTTTCGGGATCTCCTAATATTCGAAGGACTTCCTCCTTCGGCCCCTGGTTGGTACAGAGGAAGTCTGGGGCTCCCCTTTGGCCCCTGGTTGGTACAGGGAGTTTCCTTTATTATTGTTACTCAAACGGGTAGTCGGTTCCTTATTTCCGTATGACGGCTGAGACCGAGAGTTTTTGTTTATTATTTTCTTTTTGTAAGGTAGGCTTCTCGGTTCGCTTTTGATCGAGTGTGTGCTTTTATAGCCGCTCATGCTATTACCAGGGCGTTTCGTTCTGGAAACTCAGAATTAAGTTAGATTGGCGGCTGATATACTAGACCCGTCTAACGATACCCTTAGATTGGCGGCTGACATACTAGACCCGTCTAAGGGGGCGAATCCTGAAGTCCTACACCCGGGGTTCTAAAATTTGATTCTTTGAACATTTGTCTGGGAGTTTGATATCTTTCCTTATTAACATTGTATACTACTATTCCTCATAAATATTTTGGGTTTCTTTCTCGTATCGTCTCTTTGGATAGTTTTAATCAATTATTTAAATTTGATCAATGGTTAAACTAAATACAAGTCAGGTGTAGTAACTTAATATAGGCATTCTCAGTAAATGTGATTGGTCCAACCTTGAATCGGATATAATCCCAAAGGCTGGACCTTAATCCACACTGAGTAAATTTTTATAATTTACTCACGTTCCACGGTTGGTTGTGGGGTCCAGGTAAAGAGCAGGGGTCCCTTTTGGTGTCCAGAGGAGAGCGTTAGGATGGAGTCCGGCGTCTTCCGTTTTGAAGATCACTTTAGTTGTTTCCTTGTTATTCTTTTGTTAGGATTAGTTTGTAGTAGGTTAGTTAGGGTCGATCCCCCGTCCTTTGATGGGATCGTCCTCCTACTATGTATTTTATTTTTGTTTAGCTTCCGCTGTAAACTTTATGTTCAGACGCTGAATTATATAATATATGTATTTGTTGGATGTTCATGTATTGTGTGTGAAATGTGTGTGCTTTTCCTTAAATAAAGTATAATAAACTATTCTTATTTATATTTCAAGTGGTCAACTAAGCCTTTCGTGTACTTCAAATCAAGTACACGTGGCGGGATTAACACCCTTAAGCTTGTCATTTATTTCTGGGGTGTGACAGTAATCCTCCAACTAGTGCCATATGCAACTATTGTTGCAAGCATGGTCATATTTCACTAGAGTGCACCCTTAGGAAGGGAAGCAACCAACCAAAGGTTGCTTGAGTGCCTAAAGGGAAAATTTAGAAAATTTGTGAATTGAATCCCCCCTATAATAATTGTCATATATTTAGAGGAAGCAAAATTTTGATGAATTGTGCAATATAAAACTCAAACAAACAAATAATTGTAAGCCCTAATTCCAAAATACTCTTCCGCAAAACATTTATAAACTTGTTATTTAGGGCACTATGATTTTGAAAAATGCACTAATTGAGGGGGGAACCTTATTGCTCGAATTATAATTGTGCATTAAATTGAGAGAGAATTATCAAATTGAGGGGAAGCAATGCTTTAAATTGAAAATTTTAAGATGCACCTTTTGTTTGATTTCCAAAAGGGATAAATCATATGTGCAATATTGAGATCAAATTGAAAATTATTAGGACACATATGTTTAAGGTTTTGCAAATCAACAAAAAGGGGAGATTGTTGGCTCAAACTTTCCTAAGTTTGTTGATTTGCAAAGCCAAATTGAATTTAACAATTTCTTGTGTATTAAGTTTAATTGTAGGGGCATTTAAGCAAAAGAACAAAAGAACACAAGGAATGATCAAGGATGACCCAAGAGCAATTTTAGAAGATCAAAATCAAGATGAAGACTTCTTTAGGTTAATTAGATCTTAGTTCTATTTAAATTTGGGTACAAAAGAGCCAGGAAATCCAAACCAAACAGTGTATAGCGTTATAACACTAAACTTGGCGTTATAACACTAGATGTCCAAAATGGTAATTTCTGCCCAAAACCCTCCATCGAACTGAGATAGCGTTATAACGCTAGATATATCGTTATAACACTAGATATAGCGTTATAACGCTAGAATGTTGAAATGTTCAAAATGAATTTTAAAATAGAAAATGAACAAATAAAATTTCAAAACATCAAGAATATGTCTTAGATATAATTTTAGGAATATAAACTTTATTTGATCTAAACATCATTTGAATTAGTAGCAAAATTATTCACACAAATTTCAAGAGACTTGGCGTTATAACGCCAAGATAAGTTCAAGTGCCAAAAATTGGCTAAGTACTGGAAATTTCTGAAGGAATTTGGTATAGCGTTATAACGCTAACTCTGGCGTTATAACGTCAGACAAATCCCAACGGTCAAATTTCTTGTCCTGGCACTAGATAGTGTTATAATGCTATGTTTTGTACATAGCTTAGCGTTATAACGCTACCAAGAACTTGGTTCGAACGGTCAGATTTTTTGTCCATATTCAAGATAGCGTTATAATGCTATCTAGCGTAGAGCTGCTTTTGGCCAGCATTGAGCCCTATATAAACCTTTCTCCCACAACAATTGTTTTGCTGTTCCATAAACTCAAAACCCTTTCCTCCATTATTGTGCTTAGTTCCAAATAGCCAAATCCTTGCTCTAGTCCCAAGTTTAATTAGCTAAATCTAATCTAGGGATTATAGAGAGTTTAGTTGTTTGAGTGATTATCTTTGATTCTCTTCCATTTAGAAATTGTCAAATTTGTGAGTGTGTGTGTTGACTTGAGCTCCACCTGAGTGTGTAAGTGAGTTCAAGGAAGCCGGCTCGATTCTCCACCGGTGCGTGTAAGCGAGATAGAGTTCGGCATCGGGTTAGGGTTGGCGGCTCCACCGATGTATGTAAGAGAGCCCCAATTCCGAAGTTGTAGCGCTAAGCAAGTGATTATTGTTTAGTTAGCAGACCAGACTTATTACCGCAAGAAGCGGGGGCGTCGGGGACCTGGAGAGTAGGAGAGGCATCCGTGCAAGCCGAACTCCGTCAACACGCGATTGAGCTTTTCTCTTCCTTTTTCTCTATTTACATTTTCTCAATTCAATTAGTTTAAATTGCTTGATTAGGGAAAAAATCAAATTGATTGTTGAATTGCATAAATTGAATTGTTTGTCATAGTTTGTGAAATTTACAATTAGGTCCCTATTAGGTTGAACCGATCGAAATATAATTAAGTACCTAGGCCCCTAGGTTCTATAGTTACATAGCGTATTCACTTGTTCTCGATTGCTCCCTCTTCACTCTCTCTCTCTTTAGCACTTTGCTCTTAATTCTTGTGATTTGCTCAATTAGTTCTTGAAATTGCTTGCTCTATTACTTGACTAGGTGATTATGGTCTAAAAGATTTAATTTGAATTGAAATCGCTTCCGCACATTGAATTGACCTTAGTCTTGCCGATTAGCACCTACCCCTAGTATATTCTAACACACAAATAGATCTGAATCTATCCCAAATAACGATATTGTCATGGACGATGTTAATGGCCCTACGCATATAGGAGATTCAGAAGTTGGTAATGATGTTCATGACCACTCCTCAGGAAATTATAGAACCAGTACAAATAAGAAGATCCACTAGAGAGAACAGATACACTGAAAGATTTGCTTATCTTCAAGAACATGAATTTGACATAAGCATGTTTGAAAATGATCCAAAAGATATCAAGCAAGCTATGAAAAGTTCTACTCTCAAAAGTGGATCGATGCCATGAATGAAGAGATGAAATCAATGAGTGATAATGATGTGTGGGATATTGTTCCATTGCCTAAAGATAAGAAAACTGTTGATTGTAAGTGGATTTTTAACATCAAAGGAGATTCTAAAGGCAACGTTGAGAAATATAAAGCACGTTTTGTCGCTAAGGATTTCACACAAAAAAAATGCATTGATTATAATGAAACATTATCTTCAGTTTCATCGAAGGATTCATTAATAATCATATTAAAACTGGTAGCGCATTTCAACTTGGAGCTCCACCAAATGGATGTAAAAACAGCTTTTCTCATTGGTGACATTGAGGAAACTATCTATATGATGCAATCAGAGAACTTTGTGATTGGTGATCCAAAGTCTATGATATGCCGACTCAAGAAATCCATTTTTGGACTCAAGCAAGCATCGCGAAGATGGTATTTGAAATTTCACAATATAGTTAGCTCATATAATTTGTGAGAGTAATTTCACATTTATGGTCTTATATGTTATGACATACTACTCATAAGTAACATTAAAAGTATGTTGCATCAAACCAACAATTTTCTATTTAGAAACTTTGAGATGAGAGATCTTAGTGATGCTTCATTTTTTCTAGGGACATAACCGAGGGTATTCAGAGATATTGGTGATGCTAATTTGATGAAAGATCTTGGTGATGCTTCATTTATGCTTCATTTGAGATGAAATACTAAGGGACATAATCGAGGGTATTCAGAGACTATCCCAAAGAAATTATATCGATAAAATACTGAGTAGGTATGGCATAAAAAACTATAAACCAGGTGATACACCCGTAGTTAAAGGAGACAAATTTAGTCTCGAACAATGTTCCAAAACTGATTCAGAAAAGTTGCCATGAAAGACATCTTCTATGTGTCCTTTGTAGGCAGTCTTATGTATGCCCAGGTGTGCACGAGATCGGACATAGCCTTCATTATAAAAATGCTAGAGCGATACATGAGTAACTCAGAAATAAAGCACTGAAAAGCAGCAAAGAGGGTGCTTTGGTACCTGAAGAGAACAAGAGACTATATGCTCACATATTGGAGATCAGAAAAGCTTGAGATCATTAGATATACCGATTCTGATTTGGAGGCTGCGTAGATAGCATGAAGTCGATATTAGAATACATATTCAAGATGGCAGGTGACATCGTGTCGTGAAAGAGTGCTAAACAGACACTTATGGTACCTTCTACAATGGCAACTGAGTTTATAGCTACGAAACCTCAAACCATGGTGTGTGACTCAAGAATTTTGCCACTAGGCTGCAGTTGGTATCTACTATCAAGAGGCCACTTACTTTGATGTGTGACAACAATTCAGTCGTACTATATGCGATAAACAACAGAAGCTCGACCAAGTTTAAGTTCATGGACATCAAGTTTCTGATAGTGAAAGAGAGAGTAAAAAACAATGAGTTGAAGGTGGAACATATTGGTACAGACTCTATGATTGCGAATTCCCTTATAAAAGCACTACCACCCAAGAAGTTTTATGAGCATGTCACTCATATAAGCGTAATGCCTATGTTAGAATAATTTAGGAAAAATGTGGGAGTCTGATTTTATTTTGAAGTTCCTTGTTATGTAATTTGTAACAAGTTATGATATATGCAAATTATATTTTGAATCTCAATGTGTTCTCTCTTTAAAGTTTTTGACATCATTAAAGTAAAGATATAAATGTGATCTGTTTGAAAATAGGCACGTATAATCGCACTCTCGTGTAATTTCTGAACTATATGACCAAAGTCTAATTCATGTCATTCAGAAGTATTTGGTAATGTGATTTATATCGAGATAGCCGCGTAGAAAATGTGGTGATTATCGTTTAAGTCCCTTACTAGTATAACTGATGAACCGAACTGTTTAAGAGATATGAAAAGAAAAACAAAAAAGGTTAAAAGTGATCTGGCCAGATCCAGACATAAGTAATCAGATAGACCATACCCGTCCATGTGGGAGATTGTTGGAATTGAGACGTTAATTCCAATAAATAAAGTTTGGACTACGTGTGATATGATATGTCATTTATTGTCGTCTAATATTACGAGGAGTAATATGTGGATATGCTGTAAAATGTGATTAATCAATATTCAAGGCATAATACTTATTTCACTAAGATTTTGGACACAAATGCATATAGAACTAAATTGAAATAATTATAATTATTGATGGACCGATTATGATTAATTAAACTATATATTGGTGTTAATGTCAGAAATATTGTTTGGGCTTAACCAAACTTAAATTGGATTAAAGCTCAAGCAAAACAACCCAAATACAAGTCTATTGCGGCCGCAAGAAGATCATTTGCGGCAGCAATGGAATAAGAGAGATTTGGCAATAAATCTGATGATTTTCAGGAGATTGATTGCAGTCGCAATAGCATGCATTGCGACCGCAAGAGACTTGGCAGAAAACTACCAAGTCTGGAATGCCAATTCAATTGCAGTCGCATATGATTCATTGCGACCGTATATGATTCACTGCGACCGGAAGTGACCTATTCCAAGGCAAGTTTTGACTGCCTATATTTACCGTTATCTTTCTGATTGGATATTCTAGCTTTCATACCAAATTTCGTGGAGATGTTTATAGAAGTGAATAGGAGAATTTGGAAAAGAATTGGAAATAGTATGATTTCATATATTCTATGAATATTTGATAATTAATTTTGCATCTTTCCAAGATACACTAACATCGCTATAAATAGAGCCGGGTCTCCAAGCATTATGGGTAATCAAAACAGAATTATTTAAGGCACATGTGTTGTGCATATCTACCAACTCACCTCTTCATTAGGTAGTTATACTCCGTTGAGGCGTTCGTACTTCAAAGAAAGAATAGCGCCCCGTGATTGCTTGGAAGGACTCGCTGGCAACCCTTTCACGATCGTGCAAGGACATTTTTGATCTCTGAAGTTTTTTAAGGGGAAGTCGAGACTAGAGATGGATAGTAAGTCTTTCGCTTCCGATTTATTTTTTCAAACATGTAGCACAAAGAAATTAATTGAATTGCAATTGTTTAGTTATAATTTAGGGATTTTGGTAAATGGCTCATATCCTAAATTGAATTGCACCAAAATTAAGTCCAACAAAATTGACCCAACTAGGGGCACTATTAATAGTGACGCCCCATTTGTGATAGACAGTAATGCACACATATGCATTAATTGCATGTCATTCTGAATGCATTGGGTCCACATTTTAGTGGCATAAATGATCTAGAGACGCTATTAACAGTAACGCCCCTCAAGCCCCAACTGGTTTAATGCTACTGCTCCAACCACTTTCTTCCTCTTCTCTCTTACTTTTTCCTTTCTTCTTCTCTTTTATCCTTACTGTCGCTTAACCCTAAACTCATCAAAATCTAAACCCTATTTTGACCCTCTCTAAAAAAGTTAGAAAAAATGTTCTTAATTAGCTTCTTTAGTGGAGGTACTATCCAACATGGATCGTGCGGTGTTCAATACTCCAAAAAGGCTACGAGATAGTATGTTTTGCTTCTATATGACACAAAAAGATTCATGAATCACCAGGGGCGTAGGTAGAGTACTCCAAGGAGGCAAGTGCCCTCTCTAGAAATTTTTTTGTTAAATAACTTTGTGAATTTGTACGATTTGGCAATTTTTTTTGAAAAACAATCATGTATATTTAAAAATCTACGTCATTTTGCTTTCTGGAAAAAAAATTTTAAATCTCGCCACTTGAAGGAAATTCTGGATCTGCTCTTATGAATCACAAATAACAATATAATCAGGGGTCGATTCAGAATATCCGTCAGAGATAGACAAGATCTATAAAAAAAATTCATGGAAGCAAAATGATGCACAATTTGAAATATACATGATTATTTTGTAAAAAAAATCACAAATCGTATAAATACACAAAATTATTTTTTGAAAAAAATATCAAAAAGAACAGTTGACGCTCTGACCTTACTTGACTCCGCTCCAGAATATGGTACCTTTTGAGAGGGGAGCACAACACAAAATTTTGTGTATATGTCAATAAGAGTTGAAGTGAGATAGCATGAGCGTCCTATTAATTTTGAGTTAATATATCATCCCCCACTTCCTGTCCCCCTCTCGCGTTACGTGATACAGTATAAAGACTCGTAACATTTAATATAAAGACTTCCATGTTAAAATGGAGATTGCCAAATAAAGTATTATGTGTATATTCCCTGAGAAATGAAGACTGTCAAAAGTATAAAGACTTCGAATGTTAATTATAAAGACTTCCATGATACAATATTCATTGCAATATATAATTAACAAGGAAATTACAAATAAATACTACATGTCTTGAGAAATGAAAACTTGACACTCAATATTTATTATAATGAATCCAGTCCAATAATATAAAGACTACTACATTTGAGTATAAAAACTTACATTCAGTATATAAAGACTACTACATTTGTCGTATATGAGAGACGTGTAAGGAGGGCTTGTAAGGAGAGACAGTTAGTCGCTTCCATTAATTTTACATCGTAATTTAAAGTATGATTCATAAACTACACATTCTCCTCTTAAATTGTAGGAAGCGACTATCCCCCCCTTACAAGTCCCCCTTACACGTCTCCCATATAAGTCTTTATACTCAAATGTAGTAGTCTTTATATTTTTTTAGTATAAGTCTTTATACTAAAAAATGATTATCATTGCATTTGTTCAATATATTATTTATACAAAGAATTAAAAATAATTTATCATTGCATTTGAGTGGAAGGGCGTGTAAGGGGGACAGAAACTGAGATGACAGTTATATTTACTCCAAATTGTATTAGGTATAATCTCTTATTCCGTGCAAAGGAAGAAATTTGACGGCAAAAAAAATTCGAGGGGAAAATTAAACAGTGAATTCACCGTAGCAAACAGTGAATTCACTATATCGTTTACTGCACATTTATGCTGTAGATTCTACAGTGTCATGTCATGTATTCGAAGTTTATATCAGTTATTACGAAGAAAGAAAAATATTAATAATTAAATTGTAAGAAAAAATATTATTGATTGATCTAATAATTTAGATCACGAATGGAGTATCTTACCTTAATCCTGTCAATAATGTTCGTTACACAGTTGGACACATCGCGATCACCACAAGACACAAGTGAAGACAAAGTTGGTCTAATTTCTCTGTCCTCTGTCCTCTGTCCTCTGTCATGCTACCCACTCTACTTAATTCATGCGCTCGTCTCGTCTTCTTCACCTCCTCTCTGGATTTCTCTCTCCAATCCAGAGTCAAAGAGCAAAGGTAGCTAGCTACATATCATCTCGCCTTTCTATTTCTAAACATTGCGCGCACAACCTCATCCCCTTCTCCATTTCGGATTGCGAGTGCGAGTGCGAGCGCGAGCGCTGAGTAAAGTTCCAATCAACTTCGACCCGAATCTGCAATCTCTCGTCGACAATGGGGGAAGACGATGAGGAGGTGGAAGAGTACCTCTTCAAAGTGGTCATAATAGGCGACTCAGCGGTCGGAAAATCGAACCTTCTCTCTCGATACGCGAGAAATGAGTTCAATCTCCACTCGAAGGCGACTATCGGGGTCGAATTTCAGACGCAGAGCATGGAGATTGACGGCAAGGAGGTCAAGGCGCAGATCTGGGATACAGCTGGCCAGGAGCGCTTCAGAGCAGTTACATCAGCGTACTATCGCGGCGCATTTGGGGCTTTGGTGGTGTACGATATCTCGAGACGATCAGCCTTCGAAAATGTCGGTCGGTGGCTTCAAGAGCTTAACAGTATGTATCCCTCTCTCTCTTGTTTTTTTGTCATTTTATTTGTAGATCTAGTAGTTTAGCTAGTTCGAATATATTGGTAATTGGTAAAACCGACGTCGCAGATCAGAACTAGTTTTTCATTTTTGTAGAAATATAATGGACGCGTGCTTAGATTGCATGTGAGTAGTCTTATTTTAGGCATATGACCCTCGAAATGTTATCTTATTTTTGTTTTTCTTTTTTTTCGGCTTCCTTTTCTGAGGTATCGTATTTATATTGTTAGTAAATTTATGGCCTTTTGATTTATCTAGTAGTTAGTTAGAAAGTTCACTTTTAAGATGAGATGGCTAATTTGATCCGTTACACTGATACATCAGTTCATGACTTCATGGGTGTGATTGGTAGATCTGTATAGCATTTATTATATTTTTAGTTGGTGAAATCATCTTGTTCATTTTTGTTAGGCCTTTTGTTTCAATGTACCATTTTGGACTTTAAACAGCTTCTATATTTGTGTTCAGTAGGCAGTAGCTGTTCATAACTTAACTTTTTGTTTCATTATGTTCCGCATTGAACATCTATCGTTCCTGCTTCTCTCTTCTCTTCTCTTTTAATAATTGGTATTAGTTGACTAATTATCAGCAGCAAAGCTTAGTTGGTATATTGACATCACATTATTTGAATTTGATTTGGATGATTGATAAATTGCCTTCTGATTGTGACATCTGTTTCCTTTGATTCTGACCTGTGATGATGAACACTAGTTAAATAATGTTTTGTTAGATTTTGGTTCCTTGTCTACAACTATATTTTTGTTCTCTCTTATTATTCTGTTATTGTTAATTATGGTCCTGGCTAACATGTTGGTTAATGTCACATTCCATGATTTAGGTGAACATGTAATAGAGGTACCATCTAGTCCCTTGCTTAATTTTTTAGAGGTGACTAGATTTTGGTTCTTTATCTCCAACTACTTTTTTGTTCTTTCTTATTATTAGTGTTGGCCCCATTCGGCAACTAAGGATTAAGCTTTCTTAGTTCTCCTTAGGCCTTCTTAGTATCTTAAGCCTTTCAAGCACATGTTTCTTAGTGAAGATTAATGCCTCCTCCTGGGTTCTCCTTTTTCCCAAGTAACTTAAGTTTGCCCACATTCTTAAGGAGCCTTTACCCTTGGAATAAGATTTTTTTTTGTCTCCTTAGCTTTCTTAAGGAGCTCCTTTTTTTTCAATCCGTCTACCAAACATCACCTCTTTAGTATGGATTAAAATTTAATCCTTTGCTACTTGCTGAACAAGCCTGTTATTATTATGTATGGTCCTGGTTAACATGTTGGTCAATTTCATATTCTACGATTTAAGTGAACATGTAATAAAGGTACCTTATATTCCCTTGATTATGTTTTTTAGAGGAGACTAGTTCTACTATTGCAGTAGGAAATTAATCTCACAATTAGTTTAAAAATAGACAAGTACATTGATCTGATTCTACTTTGTCACAGATTTATATAAAAAAGATAAAGATTCTAGTTACTGAAACTTTGTAGTGGTAAATTGGAAATTATTTATAACATGGCAGAAGTAATGTCAGCTTTAATTTAGAAAAGGAATACCAGGCCTTTTCCTTGAGTGTATTAATTCTAAGGAAAATTACTATATTAGTATAACTAATATTTGTTGAGTCAGGTCATATGAATGAATTTATTATTAGTTGAGTAAGGCTAGAATGCTTTGCAAAGTACACCTCACCCTGTACTTTGCATCCGTGAGTTTCGAAGTCCAAATGACCATCCATACCATTGAACACATGATCTCCATATTGAAATATCGTTGGTGACCGAATTTTTCATGATCTCCATATTGTAAATTCTGGAGCATTTGTTGTGTTAGTACCATGCAGTATATTGTCTTTAAGAATCCCGACCCTTGTCACCGGGGAACACCAAGTATGATTGTTACATCGGCTTCTTGCAACTTGATTCCACACTGAATCTCACCTTCCTTGATATACCTGACCTTTGGAGAAGGTTAAACTAAATGACTTTACTCATTTAGTAAAAGTAACGTATAAATGGGTTTTAGTTATTAAAATACCATCGGTACAGACCATTCCACCTTTTGAAGACTACACCCAAGTGTGTAAGTAAAATCATTTAACTTGGCTTATATGTATTTCTGCTCTCATGTACTATTGCTTTATTTAACTATTTATGGAACACACTTTTATGTCTTTTTAGTCAAGCTTTGCAATTGGTATGCATTGAGTCATACTGGGTGATTGTAGTCTTAGATGTTCTTATTGGTGTTGGATGGTTTCTGCTGCTCATGTTTTCTCTATTTAGCTTGTACATGAGGGAGTATTTGTGATATGGTGATACATACTGTAACCAAGTACCAGATAAATCCAATAAATCCTTGGTTTTGGTTATTGAATTGTCAACGGCTAGCTTATAATAAATGGTTCCTGATTTGGAGGGGATCCAGTGAACATCAGAATTGTGAAATGGTTCTCAAATGGAACATAATTAAGATTTTCTGATAAAATAGGAATTACAAAAAGATGCAAGCCACAAATTGTTAGTATACAATATAAAATGGCACCTGTGTGATGACAGGAGCAAAGCATTCCTTTCTGATTCAGTACACCTTAGGCCATATTTGCTGATCCAGCAAGTACTCTATGGTTGTCATATCATATCTTTCTTTCTAAACTACTAACTGATTATTAAATACAAACTGCAGCACATTCTGACACAACCGTAGTGAAAATGCTAGTTGGTAACAAGTGCGACTTGCAAAACATCAGGGAAGTGTCTGTAGACGAGGGCAAAGCCCTGGCAGAGTCGGAGGGTTTATTTTTCATGGAAACATCTGCTCTTGATTCAACTAATGTAAAAACAGCCTTTGAGATTGTGATCAAGGAAATCTATAAAAACGTTAGCCGCAAGATCCTAAACTCGGACTCTTATAAGGCTGAGCTCTCACTAAATCGGGTTAGTCTCAATGGAGATAAGCAGGAGGAACAAAAGCAAACAAGCCGGTACAGTTGTTGTTGAGGGGGGCTTATTTTGTTTTCTTTTGTTGTGATTTCATTTTCTGAGTTATTATTTAAACTGTGAGTTTTATTTATTACATTTAAAACACAGAAGGATCATCATAGACTTGTTCTAATTGTGAAAGATAGATACAAATTATGGATTTTTGCTTTTTTAATAATTATATTTTGCTGTGTAAATTGTATTTTGGCAAATCAGTGTATAAGTGTTCTTTTTTTTAGTTGTTGTCAAATTTCATATAAGCCATCCACCATTTGTGGATGTAAAATTCGATGGTCATCAAAACAGGCGGTTATCTTTCTTTTCTATTAGTGGTCCTTTACAAGTTCTATTTACTTTTTGGGTTTTTTTTTTTATCTGGACATTCCTTTTGCTTTTAGTGAGAGAATTTGAAAGCATGGATCCTTGTCTCTTATGCAGAGTAACAAATTTTAGGTAGCTGATATGTAGATATCAATATTGATATTGGCTATTGATTTCGATGTTATTAGTCACATTTAGTTGAGTTATTATGCATGTTGGATAACGTTTCGTAGATATCACATTTGATACCGACTATCGATATCGATGTTATTATGCACATTTAGTTGAGTTATTATACATATTATTTCATGTTATTTTTGTACTCAAAAAATTATTATGTTTGTTGACAAAATAATGTGCATAATAAGTCAAATAGCATGCATAATTATTTTAGTAAAAAAATATAATGCATAATAACTCAAATAATGTGCATAATAACTAAATTAAATGTGCATAATAACATCGATATCGATAGTCGGTATCAATCATAAAGAGCAACTCACAGACCGTTTGCAATTTCTTTTATCAACTAAGGATGTCAATCGATTTATACAAATTAGTAAGCAAATTGTATAATGTAGTGTGTTTGTTCGCGATGGTATTGTTGTACTTGTAAAACAAGCGTAACATTATTTGGATTAAAACTACTGCCCATTTTTCTCCATCATTGAAAACATTTTTTCTCCGATATAAAGAAGCTTACTTCGGGTAAAGCTGTTGACGGTGGTCAATCGAGTAGCACTTCTGCCAAATCTGGTAGAGTGGAAGAGGATATCCAGGGTGACACCACTATATTACAGAGATTGGGAGAAGGGAACAACACACGAAAGGTCTTCCTACCTCGATTGGATCTGCCAGTGTTTGATGGTACCAAACCCAACGATTGGATAGAAAATTGCAAATTTTACTTTGACTATTACCAAACTCCCGAGAGGTACAAGGTACAGATTAGTACCATGCAGTTTACAGACGATGCTGCTGAGTGGTTCAGTTTTGAGCATTTGTGTACCTAGTGAATTTTTGTTTCAATATTGATTTCCACCACCCTTCACATGAGGGATCCTTTAACCTCCATTGTCATTTACACAATAATGCAATATTCATATTCCTTAGATTTGTAATTCTCAGCCCCACATTTCTTTGGATCTACACACATCATCCCATCTGCAAAGATGATATTTCTTTTTCACACACATATGCCACATGAAGTTACATCTGATTTTATCTAATCTATTCCTCACTTTCTGTCACACCCCAGAAATAATGACTAACTTAGGGGTGTTAATCCCGCCACGTGTACTTGATTTCAAGTACACGAAAGGCTTAGTTGACCACTCAAAAATATAAATAAGAATAGTTTATTATACTTAATATGAGGAAAAGCACACACATTTCACACACAATACATGAACATCCAACAAATACATATATAATCCAACGTCTGGATACAAGATTCACAGCAGAAGCAAAACAAAAGTAAAATACATACTAAAGAGGGCGATCCCATCAAAGGATGTGGGACCGACCCTAGCTAACCTACTACACACTAATCCTAATAAAAGGAATACAAGAAAACAAATGGATTGATCCTCAAAACGGAAGACGCTGGGGACTCCATCCTAGCGCTCTCCTCTAGACAACAAAAGAACTCCTGCTTCTTACCTGGACCCCACAACCAACCGTGGAACGTGAGTAAATTATAAAAATTTACTCAGTGTGGATTAAGGTCCAGCCTTTGAGATTATATCCGATTCAAAGTTGGACCATTCACATTTACTGAGATTTATCTAAAATTAAATTACTACACCTATATGTGCATTAGTTAACCAATTTCACATTTTTAACAATGAGCTATCCAAAAAGGCGATACGAGAAGGAAACCCAAAAAAATATCATGAGGAATAATAGTATATATATATAGGTAGTAAGGATAATATCAAGGCTCCCAGACAAGAAACGATTTGTCCAATTAGAAAACCCCGGGTGTAGGGACTTCAGGATTCGCCCCCTCAGACGGGTCGTAACCACAAGCCTAAGGGTATTGTTAGGCGGGTCCCAGATCAACCACAAGCCCAACGTAATCGTTGGACGGGTCTCAAATCAACCACGGCCTAACTAAAATCTGAGTTTCCAGAACGAAACGCCCTGGTAAAAGCAGAGCGGTTATAAGAGCACACACTCGGTCAAAAAGTGAACCAAGAAGCCTACCCTCACAAAAGATAAGAAAATAAATTAAACTCTCGGTCTCAGCCGTCATACGGAAATAAGGAACCGACTACCCGTTTGAATAATAATAAAAAGGGAACTCCCTATACTAGTTAAAGCCAAGGGGAGGCCCAGATTTCCCCGTTACTTACTAAGAGTTAATAGGGGAACCCCTTCGAATATTTAGAGATCTCAAATATCGGCTAATAGAAATATATAAAGAACGGAATAGCTCCAATACTTCACATATGACACGCAATACTCTAAACTGAGAAACCGAACCTTAATCACTCAAAGGAAGATATTATAATATTTATACTAGTAAGGATCTTGAAAATCAAACACTCGAATTGGCACTACGAGCCACCAAGTGATGGTCATCGATGGTGAGCAGTGGTCGAATGTCCTTAGGGACATCCCGAGAAATGGACCCCACGGGCGAAACCGTTTACCGTACGTAATCCATCCTCACGATGCCCCCAGACTACATCCGTCCTAGCTAGACTCACCGGCCCGACTCTCATCACTCCCAACGAAAATATATAAATAATATTTGATATGCATCTACCTATAAGTAGTCTAATAGCCTATACGATCCATATAACAGATCTCACGTGCAATATGAATGCAGGTGACATGCAATGCAGGTTGGTCAAAATAGTTGGTTCAATTACCAATATGAATTCATGACAGTTCAAGATCTACGGGCCTGATTATAATTTATTGGTAATTTGGTACTGCAGTTCAATTTAGGTAGGACTGGTAGGTCCTAATTTAAGAGAGAGAAAGGAATATAATCCCCAGGAATCCACACCTGGAAAGAAGCGCTAGCTACTCTATCGAAGGATCTGCTGCGTCCACGCTGACCTCAACGTCGTATGCAGCTGCGTCAGTCTCGTCCCCTGTGTGCGGGTTCGAGTCGACTAGGTCTCCTATTTATTTATTTCGAGTTTGTTTAATTAGTCGAGGGACTTGTAACATATTAAGTGAAATCAAATGACAAGGTAACGGCGTTTGAGACGTCTTTGATGCTCCTAATTTATTTTATTCAATATTTTTACTTAGTCAAGTCTTGCGTGCAGTGTCCCGGCTGCACAGTGAGTGTGGGTACAATCACTTGTTTCTGTCCTTTCTATTTAAATGTGGCTCTGAATGTGTTACTATTCTCATCATTCAATGTGGCGTCAGGACGATAAGGCAACGAATGTAAATAACAAATCACGATGAAAGCATGTTATAAAATCAACTACTTTTAGTTGGACTTTTATTATTTAACTAATCAAAAAGAAGAAACAGAAATAGTTAATTTTATATTAACAAATATGTGTAATTATATTAGTTATGCGTTTATAGAGGAATTGATCAATATATATCTATCATTGAAATTAAATATTTACTTAGTCATAATTATGTGTATTTTTATGTATTGTATTAATGTTACTTATATACTTATATGTATCGCCTAGAAGGTATTATATGTATTATAATTAATTAGTCTTATAACTAATTAGTTGTGTTACTCTAGATATTCGAGTGTTTTTCATGGGTAGTTTAGGTGTACAATATATTCTATGTGATATAGAGAAATTGATCAATATATAATATTATTTATATAATTATACTTAGTTCAATATGGTTGGTGGTGATTCGAGTGTACTAAATTAAATATACATATATGTATATATGTGTGTGAGTAATTTATTACATAGTTACTTGGTTGGTTCGAGTATTTATGTATATAAATACATTACACTTTAATAGAGCTTATAATTGTTACATTATATTGTTTAGTATTATACCAAGTTTAAATACTTAATTTAGCCGTTACGCATTACTAGTAAATCAAGTGTAATCATGTCAGATACGATGTCGTACCAAGCTACTATCCTACTATATAGCTGAGTCGTATAATATTCGTTATATTGTTTTATGTGCTAAATATAGTATAGAAAAATATATAGAAACTCCAGTTGGTAAATTTTAATTATTTAAGGTTTGTTTGTGTTAATCTTGGAGTGGGATCAGAAGTCCGTACTCGTGCGTCATAGCCGAAGCTCGTGCTGCACGGACTTATGGTCGTCATTTCCCAGTTATACCTTTCTCGGTCCTCTTATTTGGGTCTAGTTATCAAGTATTATGGGCCGGGCCGCTAATTTTGTGTTGTAATATCTGTAAACATCCCTCGCGGCCCAAAACAGAGCCCAAGCCCAAAAATACTAAAAACTAACCCAAATATCTTATTAATTAGATCGTAAACCTGTTCGGTATCTATTGGGTCTAATGGGCTCAACAGGCCCAATTATCATTTGCACTTATTTTCTTTCTAAAAAGGGTCCAGCAAGGGTAGAAAGCCCAAAATTTTCTATGGGCCCAGGCCTCAATTCTGGGCTCAGTGTTCTCAGTCAAGTGCAAAGTCAGCAACCCAACCCCAGCAAGTCCAACAGCAAAAATACACAACCAGCTGCCAGCACTGGTACGGGCTGTACCAGTATCGGTACACAGACCCGATACTGGTCTGGTGTCAGCGTACCAGAAGGTAACTGAAAACCAGACAACACAGGCACAACACACAGGCATCCCGATACACACAGGTACATAGTAACAAGCACACAAGCAACAAGGAACAAGCAACAGAACATACACAATTCACGGCAACCTTGCCAGTACCCAAAACCGGCCAAACAACAAACGTAAAGGAAGCCCCAAATCAACAAAGCAAAGCACATGCATAAAAAACCAACAACAGAATATGAAATTCGCTTATGGGGTTTACCAGTAAGTAGGATCGAGTCTCGTGACCGGAAAGGGGGTCGTTGGGGGTTTGGCTTGCCTCTTCAATCCACCAGCCCACACCTTCTTCCTCGTTCTCTTTCTTTCAATTTCTACTCTCAACATTCTAAACGAATCTAGCTATCTCAGCACATGAGTTTGTAAGGTCAACCGAGAGAACAGAAAGAGTTACGGGCCTTTTTATAGAGGGTAGGGGTGGGGCCAGGAAGGAGATCAAGGCGCGGGTCGTGCGTAACCCTACTGTTCTGTCATAAATGGTGCACAGTCGAGGTCGTACAGGGTCAGGGGCGAAGAGACGCGCAAAAGGGAGAGAAGGTCAGCCAAGTGGGTGTACTAGCACTCAAGTACCCGGGTCGCTAGTCAAGAAATGAGGGGGTGGGTGTACTCCTTTTCTTAATGGCGGTGCCATCGCACAGTAGAGCAGCAGCCGAGAGAGAGACACATGGGCTACAGAGAAACAAGAAAAGACAGAAAGGAAGAAAAGGGGGCGAAGAGACAGCAGCTCGAGGGAGAAAGGAGAGGGGAAATGCGTCGGGAAGCATCGGGAGAAAGAGGAAACAGAAAGACCAGAGGGTAGGAGAGAGAGGCGGTCTCGGGAACAGATCAAAAAGGGGAGAGAGAGGGGAAGGGCATTAATTGCCCGGGAGAAAGAGAGAGGGGGAGAGATTTGGGATTTCTAGGAGTGTGGGCCCCGGGGAAAAGAAAGGTGAGAGAGGTGAGTGGGCTTCGGGATTTTCTGTGGCGCCACCCTTGTGAGTTCTCGCGTGCATGTCTGCTTCCATGTTGGAGGTGACCCGTTCGAACCGGCCACGACTCATTTCAGGTTTCCTAGACACCTGGGATTGATTTAAAGTCTTGATGGGGTTGTGAGATCGCGATTGCGACACTATGCGTGTGACCCTTCGTGTGTCGTCTTGCTGCCATACTCAATCCTGACCCAATGGGTCATGCATGATTGAAGCACAGAGGGATTAATTTTTGTGAAGCTTTATTGATTATGTTCTTGGGTAATTCATGGCGCAAGAAATGTAACCAATTGCTGCTTCTACTCGGTGCTTCATGATACGGGTTACTTAGTGGTTATATGAATTTTGTCCTTTAGAGATAAAACATTTTAATTGAGCTATTCGGTTGAATTTCGCTTCAAATTGATTATCAAAAAGAATAAAATTTGCTTACGTAAAAATTTATTTTGTGAATTTTACTATAGGTAAATTTTCAATTAACGCACGCATAAAAAAAAAATTCTAGAGGATTAAATAATAAAAGCGATTAGTAAGTGGTTACAGATTTGATGGCGATACATACAATTTTAGTAGGTTAGTTCTTTTATCGTATTTATTTTACTAAATTATAGTTAAGTACTTCTTAATATAAAGTTAGTGACATTTTTATGTTAATTACGCGTTTTCAAATTGCTAAAATTTCACGGGTTTTACACTTTCACATGCATTTCATGAAAATATAGCATGTATATGGGTAAGGAGGATAGCACACTATTGATAAGGACAATTTTACCCCCCAGAGAGAGGTAGTTGCTTTTCCATTCATTTAGTTTTTGTTGGAACCTTTCTATAATAGGCAACCAATCTTGATATGTTGTTTTTCTCCAGTGGATTGGCACTTCCAAATATTTCATTGGCCAATTCACTACTTTGCATTCAAATATGTTGGCCAATTCACATGCCAAATTGTTCTCAATGTTGATAGGATAAAGTTCACACTTATTGAAATTTACTTACATACCTACAACAGCCTCAAAAGCTATAAATGCATGTTTAACCACTTGTACCATCTGATGATTAGCTTGAAGGAAAATGACTGTGTCATCTGCATAATGGAGATTAGTAATTATCATCTATTAACTTCTGGCCTTAACCCTTTGATTAAATTCAATTCCTGCACCCTTTTTAACATTTGATTTAGAGTATTTGCTACAAGGTTAAAGAGCAAGGATGACAAAGGATCCCCTTGTTTCAATCATCTCTTGATTTCAAAATAGTTTGTTAATTTGTCATTAACCTTTATACAAGTAAAACTCCCTTTGAATAGTCTATCTAACCATGTTAATAGTAGCTGAGGGAAGCCTTTTTTTCTCATCATATCAAATAGAAATTTCTACTTTATCCTATCATAAGATTTCCCTAGATCTATTTTCAACACAACTCCTTTCACCCTATCAATTCTTGTGGAATGAATAATTTCAGATGCACATACCACATTATCCATTATGTGTCTATTTTTCGAAAATGTTGATTGTGTTTGATCTATCATTTGATTAACCACTAGTTCAAGCCTATTGGTAATGACCTTGGTAATTAATTTGTAAATACAGTTCACCAAGAATATAGGTCTGAATTGTTTGATATTATCAGCATTTGGTATTTTAGGGATGAGACATATCATTGCCCTATTTAACTTGGAAATATCTAGTCTGTCATGAAATCTTATTTTACAAAGTGCCCGTATGTTTGGTAAAAGTGAAATGTTATACCATCTGGACCAGGAGCTTTATCACCTGCAGAGGTGAACAAAGCATCCTTGATCTCCTTTTCAGTAAATGAGGCTATCATTGAGTCAATCAAGCTAGGAGGGACTTTATCTTGATCCCTCCAAAAGTCCTTGTCAATCTCAGCAAATTGCACACCTGAAACTCCAAAGAGATTTTTATAGAACTCTAATATATGATTTTCAATTAGTGTCATATCTGAGCACTCCTCATCTTTGATCTTCAAATGAGTAATTTGCTTCTTTTAATATCTTTGTGTTGCAATCTTGTGAAAATAACTAGTGTTGTTATCTCCTTTGAGTAGCCAATCTAATTTTGATCTGATATTCCAATATACCTCCTCATCATATATCTCATTTAAGTATTTGTTATTATCAATGTACATATGTTGCTCTGTCTCATCCACTCCCTATCCTCTTGGATCATGTGAAGCTTATCTAAAATTTTCTTTTAATTGATCTTTCTTTTTTTTTATCACTATAGTAGTTATGTGCCCACTCTTTCATCTTTCTTCTAATTGTTTTCATAATCCTGACCTAGTTCACTGCCATATCTCCTCTTGTCCTTGGTATATTTACCCACCACTCTTCCATTAGTGCATTAAAATCCTCTACAGAGCTCCATGTTTTGTCAAATCTAAAGATATGATTTTTCACTACAGGGCTATGTGCTTTCAGAACTAATGGTGAATGATCAGATTTAAATCTTGTAAGGCTATAGACCTTTGTATCAGGGAATTTAAGCTCCCAGCTGGTATTATATAAAAACCTATCTAGAAGTGTGAAGCATGACTTGTTCTCTTTTTTGACCATGTGTATTTGTTCTCTATTAGTGTATATTCTGACAATGCACATGAGGATATAAAGGAGTTAAACTTATTAGCCCCTGATATATTGAAAGACTCTCTATTTTTCTCATGAGTATATCTAATTGCATTAAAATCTCCTCCTATTAACCAAGGTCCTTGCCAAATTGAATATAAAGAATTTAACTCCTCAAAGAAATTATTCTTAAAATAGTATTTGGTGGGACCATAAACTATTGTAATTTCCCATATGAAGCCATCATTTTCATTTCTCAATATAATTGAAATAATGAATTTTGCATAGTGTTTAGCTATAATCTTGATCTTTATTTATATTTATTCCCACCATGATCCCTCCTGCAGTCTCTACTGCTGGTAAGAACACCCATTTGTAATTCTCAGGAGAATTTTTTTTATTAGCCTTGATGAGAATCTTCTTCTCTTTGTTTCTTGAACACACACCACATCAATTTGGTTATCCCTAATAATCTCTCTCAGGTATCTTCTTTTTCTTACTTTATTCATTCCTCTAGTATTCCAACTTAATATATTCATTAGATTAAACGAGGTTGTACCCTTGATAAAATTCTATCAAGCTTTTCTCTTTTATCTTTTTCATTTTTCAGAAATTTGGTCTCTTGTTCAATTTTATATTTCATCTCATCTAAAGCATTATCAAATTGTTTCCTCGATAGAAATCTAAGGAATTGGATGAATTCTATATTTTCACTATCATCTGAGACCAGTCTAATACCAAAACAGGTAAACAGTTCTAGAACTTGAATATCATCTAGGTTAGAGAAAGAAAATTTATCATTGAGAGAGTGAATACCTTCATAAGCAGTCACTCCATAAGATATGAATTTGTGTATCATAGCTTTCTCTAGAACTGTGCTCTCAGGATTGAGTAGTCTCTGCCTTAGACTTTGTCTTCTGAGGGAAGGCAATTGTGCTAGTGGTTGAGAGTACAAGATCATTGTTAACTCTGAGCCCCCTCAATTTGGCTAGGTCCATTTTTTATCTCCTGTACTGGTGCTACATCTTCCTCATCATCTTCCTCATCATCTTCCTCTCCCTCCCTAGCTTGCAACTCTTTGCCCATCTACATCTCTAAGATCATAGGTATTAGTTTATCTGGTTCATCAGTATCCTTATCAATCTCATTATCATCAAGAGCCAGTTGAGGAATATGGATAGTTTGGTCATTATTTTTTTCCTTTGATAGTATTATCCAAAACTTATTCTCCCCCACTTCCTTCCTTGGTCATCTTTATGTTAACCATCACTAGAGCATTTTTATTAATCTCCAGCTCATGTATTGAGCCCATTTCTATCTCTTTTTCAGCTACCTCCACCAGATTTTCTGTGTTGGAGTTTGAGGATTCCCCTACACATATCTCATTGTATAACATAGGGGTGTTTTCTTAAGGTTACCATTGGATCTTTCCCTTTGTCTGCCCTATTGTTCTCCTGCTCCTCTCCAGTTACCTCCATCTCCTCAACCCCTTCACCTATTTAGTCTGTCTCATAGTCTCCTTATGAGAAATCATCCCCATCCTCCCTTTCTTTACCATGTGGAGCTTTGTCCACTGTAGCATTCATATTTGATTTGGATAAATCCTTTGGAATCCAGATTCTTCTTCTTTTCAAACGATCACCCTTTGGTTCTAAGGGCTTATCAAACACAAATCTTACCCTTGACCAACAATACTCATCTCTGTCATTTCTAAACACAACTTGTTTGAACTCTGGTATGTCATTGATATTACACACCCCTAATCGAAGCTTTCAATCAGATTTAGACAAGGTACTTCTGTTAATTTCTAAAATAACACCAAAGGATTCAACCAGCTTAGTAAATTCCTCTCTACTCCAAAGTTTTCTAGAAAATCCAACAATTCTTACCGAGTAGCTTCTAAGCCTAGCACAATTCTCAAACGATGGATCTCAAGGGCAGGTGCATAGGTTGATGTTGTCAATTCGCACTGACTCGCTTCGGATTACCTAGTCTCTCCACCATCCTAGCCCCTCCACCAATACTCTATACTCCTCTACCTCTGACACCTTCCATGGAAAAGAGGGGACAGATCTGATCAGACTGGCTTCCACACGATCCCTTGGGAACTCTTGATTCGTATAGACCACGACACACTTCTTGAAGGTTTCTTCAATCTGCCTTGATTCAGAAGTGTTTTCAAAGATCATGATTATATTTGAGCTCGTCATGGATGAATCAGGTGAGTTTGCAATTGGATCTAGTTTAAGATCAACTGTTTTCGAATCTGATTGTCGTGCTTCCTCTCGATTCAATTGACCCCCCATTTCTGATCTGAGTTTACGATCTGCCTCTTCTTACACTGCCAGGAACGATGACCAATGCCACCACAATCAAAGCAAATCACTGCGTTTCTACAGTATTTTGCGTAGTGTCCCTTTTCTCTGCATCAGAAGCACTGGTCAATCGAGATTTGGAATCGAGAGGGAGACGACTTTTTAACGGCTCCAACTGAATTCCCCCCTTCGAGATCATGTTTTGTGCACGAGGTGTAGGATTAATAGCTTGAACCGCTGGAATAGAATTGAGCGCATCTTTATATGTGGTACGCTTTGATTGCTGGACCAAAGGATCAAGAGATATGCTAGAACCTACGATCTCTTCTAGCGCTCGATAAAGCTTGTAGATTAGCACATCGCCTTGATTAGATGAAGGCGGTCAGATCTCGCCATTAGAGGTGAGTTCCACGCTCGGCCCAAGCCCACCTCTGAAAATCGCCTCTAAATCGCCACTCCCTATTGCTCATTCACTCATGGGCTCTTTTGTGCCACATTCAAACATGCATAAATTGTTTTCGAATTCAAGTTAGGGTTAAAATGCTGATTTTTCTTAGTTGATCCTGGTTTTCATGTTGTTCTATTGATTTTATCATTGCTACTGTGCTCTTCTAGACGAGTTACGCTTATGTTTTGTTTGTTGAGAAAAATGGATAATTATTAGCTATTTCTTGAATCAGTCACGACATATTTGTTTAAAAGGACCAGTGTATCTCTATGCTTGTTTTTCTAATAACTTAAATTGTGAACAGTTCATGTTTAATTAATGCCCAGGTGAAGCCTTAGCCTTATGCAAACAACATTCACCGCCTTTTCTACATATTTTTTTTTTGCAAAATCATTAAAAATTCTTTATTATACGTCGATGGGCCTTTTATACTTTATATATTACCGATTTCAGTCCACGACTTTTTCTGAGAACCCACCGCTTCCAAAAAATTACTTTATTCGCCGTTGCCGGGGATCGAACCCGGGTCACCCGCGTGACAGGCGGGAATACTCACCACTATACTACAACGACTTGATATGACATTTACATGTACTCCCATAAAATAAGAATAATTTGAATCTCCATATTTAGACCGCATTTTTACTGTGCACGTATTTTCAGTACCAAACAACTCCAAAGAAAAGAGAACAAAGGGAAAACGATGGGAAGAATACGAGCACACACTACGACAGGAATGACCTGTTATAGCGGCCTTCTAAGGTCTATTATAGCGGACAGGGGCCGGTGTAATAGGAGAGAGCTGCTATAGGTATAAAGAATCCGCTATAACAGATTCGAGCTATTATAGCGGACTTTAATTGAGAGCCGCTATAATAAAGGCTACTAAAGCGGATAAAAGGAACAGGCCACTATAATAGATTGAATCTGTTATAGCGGCTTTTAACTGAAGGCCGCTATAACAAATGAGCTGTTATAGCGGACCTCAACTAAAACCCGCTATAACAGTGCGAAAATTATATTAAAATATTCTTAGATGTTATAGCGGGTTTTTCGTTATGTCCGCTGTTAAGTTTATATATATATTTTTTAAATGCACCCGATTTTCTGTGGCTAGCCCCCAATTGCTAGCCATACAAATTGTACCAATACAGATGTATATCAATGAGTTTATAATTTAGATAATACACAATTAATTTCACATAATACACAAATAAACATATCAATATATATCAACATATATAAGTAAACTAAAATCTCACATATATATCGTAAAAATGTCACATACAAATGTCACATACAAACATCACATAAATACAACAAAATATCAATACAAACATCAAATAAAACATCTATATTGTACAAAACTCACAAGTAATAACTCATATAATCGCAAAATATTTCTTTTACCTTGTTGATCTCGCTATCGGGCACTGACAAAGGATATGGATCGAGCTCCTAAAAACACATTAAAATAAAATTCAATCATTATTGATTTTGCATATGCATACATATAAATACAAATATGTACATAATCATTAGAGAATAAATTGCGCACATGTAACTTCAGCGATCTCAAACTCGAGACATCGTTGTAACGCGTCGCAAGGTAAAACATCGCCTGCATGACATAATATCCGCAAATTCAGTCATTGGGTTGCGGAGGACTCTACAAATTTTAGAAATAAACAAAATGAATATGTAAGTGAAGAAGTTTACTAAACCCGATAACTTTAGTGATTAACCTTAAATAATGAATCTTCTACAACTCTAAATCCTAAATTCAAAATCATAAATCTAACATACATACATCATAATTCCTAAACTTTACATTTCGAAGGAAATAAGCTCCAATTTGAGATAAAATATAGATTACTTATCTTTACAACTCTAATCTCGAATTTTGTACTCTTGCTCGAACAAATTATGTTATCCTTAAATAGAATGCGAACAAATTTTTGACACATAATCTCCAGAGTATGGATCATCCTTTAACACTAGAAACAAATATATATATATATATATATATATATATATATATATATATATATATATATATATTTGGTTCAATCTCAGTCTCCCTGGAGGTACAACGACCGGAATACAATTTATGGATTTTGCGGGAAGACTGTTTTTTAGAAGATAAGTAGGCAATTATTTAGTGCCTATTGTATACTGAGTTTGAATTTCGGTATATTTAATGCAATTTCTCTTTAATGAAAAAAACTACACAAGGGCATAAAACTATACTACATTGATTAATTTCTTCAGTTTTGAGTACACAACTGCACAAAGGATCTAAAGAGTGAAAGAGCTTGCTGGTTCTTGCCAGTATCAGCTAAATCTGATACATCTTGTCAGCGCTGATTATCTTTTTTTTTTTGGAAAAGAGTAGCCTCAAGATGAGACCCCGGCTTCTATTAACAAAATAACAGAAGCATTACATGATCATGTGCTTGATAGAAACAGAAATATAAAAGAACACTAATTGACTCAAATAAATTTCTAACTAAAGTAATCTATGTTAGTTCTATTCATATATGCTCTATATGCCTAACTGTATGCTTCCAGATGCACTTTGCTTCAAATTTGTGCCATCCTAACTTCTTCAGCTAACATATATTCTTCTTCACTGTATTTGATGCTTGTAAAACACCTCAATTATCTAGTAAATCCTCATCATCACTTTCTTCCTGTGCCTGATCATCTTGGTTAATTACATCCCTGTTTGTCATATTGTAAATTGCTGTTTGGTCTCTGCCATTAAACTTATGTGCCCATTTGAAGGAGGCACCTGTCCAGTATTTAAACAAATTAAAAACCTCCCAATATATGAAATTAGGCCTACTAATTTGTGAATGATTAAAAATCACTTTATTCCTTTCGATCCATACTACCCATATAAAAGCTGATAACAAAGTTCCCCAATACTTTAATTCATTTGAGTTCATCTGCAGTATTGATAACCATAAATCCGACAGTGTTGTTAATTGTAAATAATTGTTGTGTATCAAATTTTCAGTTATTTTTAACCAGAAGTATTTACTAAAAGGGCAATGCAAAAACAGATGGTTAATAGTTCCAATATCTGAACAAAATACACATTGTGTATCAGTAGCACAATTCCTAATTACCAAGTTATCCTTTGTGAGAATTTTATTATTTAAAGTTAGCCATAGAAACAACTTAAATTTCAAAGGTATTTTCAAACACCATACAGAATGAGAAAGATTAACTCTAATTCCTCCAAAATTTAAAAAAGAATATAATGTATTAACTGAAAAACATCCAGCAGGTTCCAATGTCCATCTTGATGAATCTGGCACTTGATTGAGTACTAAATTATCCAATATATTGAACAGTTGGTTTTTTTGTATTCTCATATTTCTGGATACCCCCTACTTACATTTAATTTATAACTCCCCTTGTTATATACTTGTGCGACAGAGCTTGTATCATTTTGTACTTTTTGATAAACTAATGAGAATTGCAATTTTAGTGGTAAATTCTGGTACCAGGTATCATTCCAAAAATTGGTGTCTTGACCATTACCCAAAATCTTTCTATTATTGATTTGAATAAAAATATATGTACTAGATACTCCTCTCCACAAAGGAGAAGCTGTATTTGTAAATTTTTCATATTTAATTTGGATTATAATTTTCCATAAGCCAGAATGTGGTCCATGGGTAAATAACCATGCCCATTTAGCCAATAATGCAATATTCATGTTTGCCAAATTTAATATGCGCTGATTATCTTTATTTCTGGCAATTACTCAATTCTGCATTTGGCATATCAGCATCTCATCTTCATCATAAGAAGGGAAGTACGCATATCAGTATCTCATCTTCATCAAGCTTGGAGAAACGCATTGCCGACTTGATGCGTTTTTACATTATTTGTAAAGACTAAAGAGCAATGTCAAATATTTGCTTTTCTGGCGGTAAACAATAGGGGATCAGCTTGATCTTTGTCATTATTGGAAGTTTCAACAAGTGTGATTACTCGTTTTGAGGAAGAAAACATGTACCATAACTCTTGTAAATCCAGAGTTTAATTTGAAAGAATTAAGAGTAAGAAAAGAAACACAAATCAAAAGAAGATTCAGAGGGCACACAATATCAAGGTCAAGAAAATTATTGTAAGAAAGCTTATACAGAGAAATGCACAAAACTTCAATCAGTATCAGTCACAGCTCGTACAGGTAGAACAGGAAATTTCTGTGGAGGTTTCTTCCAATGTTTCTTCTACTATTGTATCTGTGCCTTCAACTAAAGATTTCTCATTTGTTGCCTCTATAGTTACTGTAGAAGTAGAAATAGATATAGAAGTTTCGGTTTCTTCAGTAGTTACAGCCTAAACTTGGGTTAAAAGAATAAAAGTTAATAGTGTAACAAGACAAAATCTCAAATGGTAATTTAGGTGGGCATTGTTAGACATGAGAGTAGCAGAGAGGATAAATATTGAATGTAGCCAAACAATTATTCATATGAATTTGAATATCATCATTTCATAAACCTACCAAAATGTAAACCAAATAGTCGCCCTAAACAAGAACATAAATGTTGTATGTATCATCCCAAACTATGTCACAGCACAATCATATATGCAGAGATACATGCCGAACTATGTACTATATTTTATTTGCAGATAAAGTTAAAAGGAAAAAAAAGGAAGAATGGACCAGTTGGTGAGCAATAGTAGGTATACCTTGACGTAAATTCCAATTGCATCAAGATATGTTCCCGAGCGACCATGGAAGCCAATAATTTCACCATCAATGGCTGGAAGCTCGAAAGGAATCCCGTCTTCTTGACCAAATGGACCATAAGTGTGCAAGTTTGTCTCCAGTGTAAGTGACCTTACAAGATAGATGTGCTTGAAATAACCAAGGTGGCCCCTGACAGACATAATGTACTCGTTTGGCTCAAGACAAATCTGTAAACAAAAATTAATGAAATTTTCTTAAATCCAAATTGAATATTGTTCGAATTCAAGTTTGTCTGATAACTAATATATATATGTCCTAAGTACATTATATTTGGCGTGTGCTATGATCATGTGCTACTAACTAGTTTTTCACATAGCAAACATTCATAATTTGACAATTTTCATATATTTAAAATATTAGTATACATTTTTTTGCAAGAGAAGTGCCAGTCTCCACCTGGTGTCACATCTCTCATGAATCCATGTTATCAACCAAATTGATAACTCTTTGTTACAAACATCTGCTTAATATTTATACTGGTCCAGTTACCAGTAGCTATGGTCTGGGTACAGGAAGATGTATTGCTACCAGGTCTTGAACTATTGTTTGGTTCTATTTTTCTTGTTAGTCATCAACTTATGTCTGTAATTGACCTTCCAAAATAAATTAAATTCAATTGGTTAAATTACCGCATTTAAATAAAACAATGCAAAAGTAAGTGAAACTGATTAATTACAAAAGAAGCCAAAATTAAAACAACCTCCGTCAGTTGCCCTCCCTGTTCACCCCATAGTTCAGTGCATTCCTCGACGCCATCACGTACAAAATGCACAATTAGAGCATCGACAGTGTCACAATGCCGAACACCGACCTTAATAATACGAGTGACATCAGCTAGGTCCATATCCCTTGGTTTCCCACCACTGCCGCCACACGGGCCCACCGCTCTTTCAAGAGATGATTGCACAATTGGTTGTACTACCGGGATGCAACCAGTTCTAGCTTGCCACTTTTTCAGCCGTATATTGCCGTAGTTGCAGCTTCCGATCCTGTGTTTGTGGTGTCCATTGGCCCGATTGCCTAGGTACACACTGCCGGTTTTTGAAATTGTGGATCCCACCCTATATATCCATGCCTGCATGAATTTAAACCAAACACAATCTCACTACTGTTGCTGAGGAATTGATTCAACAGTGATTTATTAGTTTGTCTGTTAAAACCAAATCTATTCAAACTACTATCTTCTTCGCAGAGCATACATTTTTACATGGATGAGAAATTCGAGTCTTGAGTGTGTAACATTTGGTTTAAAAGATGAAGCAGAGCAAAATTTCATATGTACTTACCATTTGGATTTAATTAGGAGATGGAGCTGCGAGAGATGAAAGGTAGCTGATTTTGTTTTTTTAGATTGATTTACATGATTCTAAGAGAACTCATTTTAATGTGTACTGATAGAAATATAGAATTTTCATCTTTACAACTTGGTCCCCAATCAAGTTCCTAGGGCCATTGACAAAAATATTTTATTTGTAAGTAAATAATTGTCAATCATTAAAATTTAATCACTATATGTACATTTTTTCTGCAGACATTTGACAATGGAACTTGAAATCATTGACAAAAACATATAAGAAAATATCAGCAAAAAACTTGTTCTCAAGCTTTTAGGGTCTTGCTGCGTGAATAGTAGGAAAAAAGGGGTAGATTTACTAATACAACATTTTTCACTTTGTGTTGGCTGTGTATGCAAAAATGCAGAGAAGACTTTGACTCAGCAGGGCAACTACGTACATTTCTTTCTTTCTTTTATTAATTAATTGCATCGTTTGTGCGCGCATGATTTGCTTTATATATATATATATATATATAGTATGACTAAAATAATATGCATAGTACACCACATAACGTATTATGTATATATGTATAGATCAATAAATTGATATTTAAGTTTATTAATAAATTCCTCATATAAAAATATTGTAGGAAATCAAATTTTGTGATTTTTAGAGCTTTCTTGTTATTTTTTAAAAACAGTTCAGATTTAATACTACAAAAGTGTCATTTCTGAACTGTTTTTAAAAATATTTAAAAAATAGCAAGAAACCTCTAAAAATCACGAAATTTGATTTCCTATAAGATTTTGATATGAAGAATTTATTGAGCAACTTAAATCTTTAAGTAAATTAAATATACATAGACGCATAGTACGTTATGTGGTGTATATATATGTATAGAGTTAGACTATCTCAAAACATTTGCAATTTGGACGAAGCACGTTTTATATTTTTTTGAATTCAAAATTAAAATTTGAGTTGCGCAATAAATTATTCATCTCAAAATCTTATAAAAAAATCAAATTTAATATTTTTGGAGCTTTCTGACTATTTTTAAAATAATTTTTAAAAACAACACTAAAAAGTTTATGTTTTTTTAATATTATGCTGGAGTGTTTTTAAAAAATAGCTAGAAACATTTAAAAATCATAAAATTTGATTTCCTACAAATAAGAGGGATCCGTAGCCGTCTAACTTTCAATCACTCGCAACCACTCCATGATAACAAATGTAAATAACTGATCTGGACTGACACATTCTTCATACTAATATAAATTTAGAAAGAAATTTTCTATTTTTAGAATTTTGACATTCTTCACAAGATTTTGATATAAATAAATTTTGACATCTTGTGAGATGTCAAAATTTTCTATTTTTAGAATTTTGTAAGTATTTGTTTAGGATTTTTGAAAGTGACCTATTTTATGTACAAGCATTGATTATTTTATTATTATTTTTTAGTCATTTTCAAAAATCCAAAACAAATACTTACAAAATTCTAAAAATAGAAAATTTTGGTATCCTATAAGATTTTGATATAAAAAAATTATTGAGCATGATAAATTGAAATTTTAACCACCCGTTTGTGCGATTTGATAGTCAAGCACCATAGTCCAGTTCTATATATATATATATATATATATATATTTGTTTCTAGTGTTAAAGGATGATCCATACTCTGGAGATTATGTATCAAAATTTTGTTCACATTCTATTTAAGGATAACAAAATTAAATCTTGTCCTTGTATTATTCCCGTCGTTGTTCTTTGAAGTTGTTTGGTACTGAAAAGAAGTGCATAGTAAAAACTCGGCCTAAATATGGAGATTCACATAACTTAGTTTGAGAGTACAGGTGTATTTCAAATCAGGTCGTTGTAGTATAGTGGTGAGTATTCCCGCCTGTCACGCGGGTGACCCGGGTTCGATCCCCGGCAACGGCGAATATTTAGTTTTTTGGAAGCTGACGGTCTCAGAAAGAAAAAGAAAAATTTAACTGTGGAATTCAGAAAAAGTAAAAAATGTAGAAAAGGCCCATCGACGTATAATAAAGAATTTTTTAATGATTATGGAAAAAACACCTCGTACCAATACCGTACCGTACCGTCATACATACAACCGAAGCAATTGAAGTCGGGTCCCAACCCGTTAAGGATACAGTTGATTGGATTGTGATTCACCCTTGTCAGTGATCCATGATGAACTAATTAAGCCCGTGCTGTAACTGAGCTATCAAGATGCTTCATAAAGAATTAAAGATCAAATCCATGAACAATTGTTTCAACCTGGGGTACGTTTCCACTTTCCAGGGTAAGAAAGGTGTTTCGATCAAGTTTTGAAGAAACATGTAAACTGATTTGAATCACAGATTCAGATCGAGACACTGAGGAGCTGATTTATGATGGAACAGAGGCTATCTGTTACATTAATTACAGACTCTATTCTGCAACTAACCAATACAACTAACTCTCTACATAAACTCTTGCTGTAACTAACTGTTGATGTAACAGAAAATAAGTTACTGTGTTTAGAATTGTTCCATCGTAGGTGGATGGTATCTTTGCACATTTTGTAATTTCCAAGGATTCCATGTGAGGAGTGCGTCAGATTTAATTACGGTTTCACTGTTTTATCTTTTGGTTCGAGTGCTGGGGCAGCCGATGGAACATATACAATGTTGCACTTAATTTTCCATAGTTGTGCATTATACAGTTTCAGATTTGAACAATATTTTTGAATGCTATTAATAAGCAAACATTTGCTAATTAAGACAAGCAAATTTGTACTAGGTAACAACAATGATATAGTCTTCAATGTAATTCTTCTGAATCAACAGATTATAAGCAAACTTAATTCTACTTTGACTTGATTAAGTACGCTGCAGAGGAAGGATCGACAATTAAAGCCAACAATTACTACATGGCACATTGATGATAATTGATGTGCAAATATGATAATTGATGTGCAAAGCATCTCATCAGCAGTCACCTTATAATTTTATATGTACTAATGTACTAAGTAGTATTTCCATCATCTAGCTAGTTAGATTATGTAAGTAAGAAAATTTAGTGAGAACACTAGTAAACCTACTTGAGAAGGAAAATGTTAAAAGTCTTTGGAGAAAAAACCATCTATGAATTTATTAGGAACAGCACTGAATCCATATTTTGGATATGCTTAACAACACCTGAAAACTGAGAATTAAAATCTTTAACACAACTGCTACAACATTAATTGTTGAAAAAGAAAAAATACAAATAAAAGGACTCCCACCATAATATTATTGAATCCTCTAAGGAATCAACATGAAATTATTCTAGACTCCTACACCTGTTCCCCTCCAGTAATGCTTTCAAAACCTTCAGAAGTATCATTTCACCAGAAATCATTTCAAAATTGTAGTTTGCAAGATTATTGTAATGACTACGCAGAGAATATTTGCGGTGTGGTAACTACTCAAGCAACTCCATCAGCAGTTTTTGCAAACAGTAATTTTTATTTCAAGCTCAACAACATTCTTGAATCATTTGAAAGCAATAACCATGCGGTAAACGTCACCTCCTTCAAAGACTAAATGTAAGATCAATAATCTCTCGGGAGGTCTCGCAGTAATTTGCTGCCCCAACTAGATCACTGTGCTTGTTGGCCACTGGCAAGAACTCAATGAACTTTGGTTCGATCCCGTACTTGCGATACAGCTTCCAGAATTTGCTATTAGGAGTGAGAACCTCCATTGTGATTTTATCGCTGTTTTTCTGACATTCCATCTGCATAGGCTCCTCATGACGGCGGTTCTTCATCTTCTCCTCATGCTCCTTTCGGAACGCCTTCATTTCCTCGCGGTGTCGAGTCTGGTGTCCTCCCAATTGTTGGAGAGTATCGAATTTCCTTGGGCAAAATGAACATGCAGGTGACTGTCATATTTCTAATTACTTTATGTTTTCTACTATTTAGTTGGACAAATGTGGTGTGAAGGCCGGAGACCGTCTCGGTGTTATATGGACCAGGAGGACAAATATTTCTGCTAGTAATAAATCGTTTTCGATATTTGGATGTAATTTTTGAGTAAGCATTAATGAATAATTAGGATATGGTCAAAGAATATTTGACCAATAATTTATTTAGCACGGGCCGAGAGAATTCAATATATTTTGTTTGTAGTTATCACCAAAGCACAAATCATGATTAGTCTACTTAATTACATAAACTTGTAAGAATAACTAGTAGCCAAATTGCTGAAATGACAAGTCCTTATAATTTTAGCAGTATAAATGATCACCAAGAACCAACAAGATTTCCTCCCTTGAAGTATATATATGGTATATGTAGAGACAAACTTGATTTAGAACAACCAAATTTTGCATTTTGATTTGTAATTGCTGGTAGTGATTTCTGATGAAGTGACATGATACTTTCAAATCTCATTTTTTTTTTTTTCATTTTCAAGCATCCGGAATTAATACGAGTCTTTTTATAATTCTCGGTGACTTTTTCTTGATATATTTGATTTCACATTGGGTGTTGCTAAGCATAAAAAATGAGAAGTCTATTTCTGGTAAAATCTTAATGCTCTTGCTTAATCTTTCTTCTCGAATGTTTACAAAGTGATCACAATGAACTGCTCTTGAAACCTGGAAGAATTACTGAATTATGGTAAAATTAATCTTAATGTTTACAAGGAATTATCAGCAGTTCACGACATATATATATATATATATATATATATATATATATATATGTTGTTGTTGTTGTTGGTCTTAACTATTCTATATATGTGTTCCTATTTTTTTCTTAGGAAATCTAGTCAAACTCCAATTAATTCCAATGATATGCGTACAAGTAAAAAATAATATATAGAAGACTGGCTCACATACAATTTATAATGTCTCAAATATGACGCGCGCATTTTAGCATTTTAGGCAAAATTCCATTGGGGTTTAATATGTTGAAGCAAGTATATATTAATTAATTAATAGCCTCATTTGAAATTGTAATAGAAAAATAATAAATAAATCTGGGGTTTCTAGCGCGCGTTTACACTTTACACATAGAGATTAAGACATAGTACGTAAGCATGCAGTCAGAACATGTTTTAATCATAGGGACTGCATGCATAAATTAGGTCATTGTTTGCCATGACAGGTTTTGTTCTACCTACGGGCCATGGGTTTACAATCAAAAAAAAGAAGACAGGTTGTGTTCTTATAAGAAGATTCCGTACGTTGCTAACAACCGATCGAAAAGCCCTGTCAAGTTTCCCTCATTTTACAACACAAGTTAATTACTAAATCATTTTAAGACTTTAGAATTATAATGATAGCTTTTATTTATTAGTCTTTTCCAAGGGCAGCCAGCATGAAGTCTATACCATCCACCTCTATGTTGCACGAGTGCGGTTGCGATCATACATCGATTTCAAAGATTCTTAGATACGAGTTCAACTATATATATTAAACTTTAACTAAAAATTAATTAAAAATATTAGAATTTAATAAATAAATTAATCAAAAATTAATAGTGTGGCTTGTCTTGGGTTCAAACCTCCTTCATGTTTCATGTTTCATGTTTCACTCATTTTTCTATCGATATAACAAACACTACAACAAAAACAAGCTATTATAGCGAATTTGTAAGGTCTATTATAGCGGCTTAAGGGGGTATAATAGGGGAGGGCTCGCTATAATAGGAGTACCCTATTATAGCGGATTGTATAGAGAAACCGCTATAATACCAAGCTATTATAGCGGACCCCTGTTAAAGGCCGCTATAATAGGGCATGCTATTATAGCGGAGTTGTAACAAAGACCGCTATAGTAGCCTCCTATTATAGCGACATTTAACAGGAGTCAGCTATAATAGTATTCAAAAAGATTAAACGCCCTACGTCTGTTATAGCGGAGTTTGATAAAGTCTGCTATAAATTTTATGAATTTTTTCAATGGAGCTGATTTTCTGTGGACATCTCCCAATTGCTAGCCATACAATTGATATCAATATAAATGTACCAATATATATCAATCAAACACATCAATACACAATTAATTTCACATAACATACAAATAAATATACTAATATATATCGAAAATAAACATCAAACTCACATATATAACAAATATCACACACAATATCACATATATACAACAAAATATCACATAACACACAAATATGACATACATGCATACAACACATCATAAATAATAATTAATATAATCGCAAAGCATTATTTTTACCTGCTCGATCTCACTATCGGGCAATGAAGCTGGATATGGCTCGAGCTCCTAAAAAACACATCAAAACACATCAAACCACATCAAAACAAAATTCAATACACAATTAATTTCACATATACATATATATCAATACAAAAGTGTACATAAATCATTGGAGAATAAATTTATCACTTGTAGCTTGAACGATCTCAAGCTCGATACATCGTTGTAATGTGTCGCTATGTAAAACATCGCCCTCATGACATAATATCCGCACATCCAGCCATTGGATTGCAGAGGACTCTAAAATTTTAGAAAGTAACAGAATAAATGTATAAATGCTAAAATCCTACTAAATTGCAAATGGAATTAAGTTGAGATAAAGTTTAGATTTTAGCTTTTACAGTTTTGTGTTTAGGATTTACATAAGAAATTCAAAACCCGATAACTACCTTAAATCCTAAATTCTAAACCCAAAATTGACCGCGGTGAAAGAGAAACGAGGACGAGGCGAGATCAAGAAAGAGGAACTTCAATTGCAACCCAAATTTCCAAAGATAATGTGAAAGAGCCCTACGTGTATAAATGCATATTGGAATTATATATGTATTAACTAATCTAATTGCATAGATATTAAGTTTGAAGATTCTTACTTACACCAAATCTGAATAAGCGAGACATTCAACAAATGACCCGGCTTAAGGATGTCCATTATCTCACTAAGTTCCATCATGTGCACATCATCGATGCCGAACAACTGCTTGTCACCAATTGTGAAGATAACATGTTCATCTGGTTGCGACATCATCTATTAAAGTTATATAACAATTTTCATAAAGTTATATAACAGTTTGCAACTTTTCATATTTTGCTTGTTTTTGAGTCAATCTTATTGATTTAAAATTATTTTAATCTCAAAGAAAATACTCTAAAACATGTATCATATTGATATCTTGACTCTTGATATTGTCTTGAGCTTCCTTCGTTTCTTGTAATTTCCTTTGCTTGAATTTAGAAGAAAACCTAAACAAAAACATCTCACAAGACATTTGTCAAATTCAAGTTTAATTTTACAAATCGACAAATACGAGACATTGCTTAGTGCAACAACTCTTACCAACCATGTTTATAAGCTTCACCAAGTCTTGTATGGCCTAAACAAGCTCTTAGAGCTTGATATGAAAGATTGAGTATATTTTCAGTTGAAAATGATTTCAAGAGATATCTTAAAGATACAACACTCTTTATAAAAAAAGATGGAAATATATACTTATAGTACAAATATATATGGATGATATAATTTTTGGATCGACTAATGATGCATTTGTAAAGGATTTTTCTAGTCTTATGAGTAGAGAGTTTGAGATGTCTATGATGAGCAAATTGAATTTCTTCCTTGGGCTAAAAATCAAGCAAGGTGAAGAAGGAATCTTCATAAATCAAGCGGCAAATCTAAAATAATAGGGATGTGTGCGGTACTTCAGGGATACGAGACAAATATAATGAAAAGAATTAAACCGAATAAAATAAACTAAAACTAATATTTTATAATATAATCGTATATTTAGCGGGGAAAACTTTAGGTCCTATACTTGCATATTTTCACCATTGCAAAATTCTTGCGAACGAAAAAAAGAGCAAAAGTAAAAAAGGAAAACAAAAAAAAATTCAACACAATACCTTTCAAGGAGGTCATCTATCCTAGTACTACTCATGCCCAAGTACTCTTAACTACAAAGTTCTGATGAGATCCAATGCTTTAGTGCTAGTATGATCACGTACGAAATAATAGGGATGTGTGGCATACTTAAGAAATACGAGACTGGTATAATAAAATGAATTGACCTGAATAAGATAAATTAAAACAAATATTTCGTAATATAATCATATATATAGCGGAGAAAAAATTATCTCCTATACTTGCGTATTTTCGCCGTTGCAAAATTATTGTGAATAGAAAAAGAAAATAATAACGATAGAAAATGAAAAAGGAATTAAATGCAGGGACTTTTCAAGAGGTCACCCATAGTAGTACTACTCCTAAACAAACACACTTAGTTGTGGAGTTCTAATGTGATCGATGGTTTAGTGTTAGTATGATCGCGTACAAAATATTAGGGATGAGTGCGGTACTTAAGGAATATGAAACGGGTATAATGAAATGAATTGAACTGAATAAAATAAATTAAATAAATATTTGATAATATAATCATATATTTAGCTGAAAATAATTTAGATCCTATACTTGTATATTTTTTCCATTGCGAAATTCTTGCGAACAAAATAAAGGAGAAAAAGGAAAACAATAAAATGAAAATAAATGCAACATAGAGACTTTCGTGATGATCACCCATCCTAGTACTCCTGCCCAAGCACACTTAACTATGAGTTTTGATGGGATCTGATGCTTTAGTAAACTTAGGCCACCAACCAAAATAAGCGACCAAAGTTAGGTCAAACCAAGGTTGGGAAAAACAATAAGATGTCTCAAATAAATTAAATACTAAGTCAGCAAATCAAATCGTGAATCAAATCCAAATAAACCAAAACAAACCATTGGCCATCAATAAACCAAATGTTATGCCACCAAAACAAAAATCCAACCATAAACCATACCTAATCATATTTGGTATAGTGTTGTTTGTTTTTGCTTGGTGTGAAACATGGGGTCACGTGGAGTAGGTGAAGATTGTCAACCATATATATCATGTGTCAACTTGTCTCTAATCCGTGCTCTCTCTATCTCTCTCTAGAATTCTCGAACATTCTTGTTGTATCTTTTGTTTTGTATTTGAATTATAATTTGTGATTGCTAAGAGGCTTAAAATCTTATAGAATTGTACATGCTTTCGCAACATAACTTTAGGCATACTTAAGCCATCAATTTTAGTAAAATAGTTTCTAACACATTTTAGGTTAAAGCATTTAATATTAGAGAAAGCTTTTTTCAATTTGGAATTTTGAAAACTATCACTCGAAAATTTGAATTTAGTATAATTATAAATCAATTCTCTTTTAATTTTGCCACTGCAACTATATAAGTAAGATTTTTTTAGAAAAGAAAATCTCACAATGTCCAAAATGTCCTAGATCAGTTCCTTCTTCATGAGACAAACTTTGAAGAATCTCTCTGAAAAGCTATGAGGTCGCTAGCTACGATCATTCAAACAATAGAGGCTCCATGATTCTAAAATCTATACCATTGAAGATATGAACAAATATAGTCTCAAAATAAAAATTGAATTTTATTTCATGGATAATTGAATTCGTCTCAATTAGGATTGCAAACGAATCGAACACGAACGAACTAGCTTGTGTTTGATTTGATGTTAAATCTATTTCGAACTAGTCTGATTTGAAATAAAGCAACATTCGAATAAGTTTTGTTCAATTTGAGTTTGATGTAAATACATAACATATTAGCATTAAAATTAATTGTTTCATTACCATAACACAACTATTTACTTGTAATAATATTAAGGGTTACAAACAAGAATCTCTTGTAAATGCTATTCAAACGCAACAAAAAATAGGAGTAACCATATACAAACAAAACAAACAACCTCTCTGAGAACTAAAATTTTACTTGTGTTCCACTGCCATGGCCTCCCCTATTTATTGGTTTTCATCACTACCACCATCAGAGTCCAATTCAATCAACATCTCAATCAACTGAACTTGAATATGAACCTGAATCCGAACCTAAACTGGGTAGACTCAGATGTGGTGTCCTACAGTTCATCCCCGAAGTCCCTCTTGAACTTCTTCTTCTTCTTCTTCTTCTTCTTCTTTCTCTTGCTGGTGCTGGTGCTGGTGTCATTGCCCTTGCACTTACTGCATATTTTTCTCTTATTGCTGGATGAAGCTGGTGCTAGTGCTGATATCAATAAAAACCAGTCCAGGTCCTTGGCCACCTTTTAGAGATTGGAATACACCCAAGTCCACAGATGAATATTCTCCAGGAAGATCTGGACCACCTGCTTGGATTTTTCAAGCGGGTCCATCAATTACTGATAAAACAGTAAAAGCGATCATTTAACAAATTACTATAAATGACCTGTCTATATAACTACATAAGTGATTATACATTTATACTCTAAATCCTAAATCCTAAATGCTAAGTCAACTCATAAGTGATTATACCCTAAACTCTAACAAAAAAAACTTAAATTTAACTGAATAATGAAAGCGATCAGTAAATAAATTTAACTGAATAGTGAACTAATTGCAAAATAATAATTTCCAATTTTGAAATAAATAATAATGGACATTGAACGTTGAGTTTACATTATTTTAAACAAATGAACATTGAACATTGAAATGCGTTGTTAAGCAAAACGAAGACGTTTATCAAAATGATTAAAATAGTTAAGCACATTTTTACGTTTCGTTTCGAGTAGTTAAGCCCATAAAACGAATTGCATTATATAAAGTCATATAAACATGGTTAACTATGATGTGCTTAACTAGTCCCATAAAATTATTAAAATAACTTTTATGTTATTTAAAAAAATGTGCTTAACCTTAACTACTCGAAACATTATCAAAATTATTTTATGGGCTAATTAAAGACCTTTTAGTTTTGGTTTTGGGATGTATTTTGGGTCATGGGCTTGTAGGCTTGTAAAACCCAATAATAGAATATGCATTTTGGTTTATACGGAGACTCCCACAAATTAATATGACAATGTTTTTCACCTTGGCAGCTGCAACAAAACGGCCCAAAACATGTAGACCCATGAACTAAACTCTCAAGTGCATTCTAGCAAATCACAAATTCTTTCCTAAGAGCATAATTGCATAAACATATGTTACATATCATGCAAATAGATTCCCGTATTTCATTTGATGTTTCTCAAAGCCTGCAAAGTATTTAAAACGAACATAACTTGAATACAAATATACAATAATAGAGATTAGAGAGACGAGACATCTCTATAGAGGACCAGGTGGCCCTATTTTTGCTCAAAACTTTTGCATAAATTGAAAGTTGCCTAGTTTCAGTTCGTTGTAGTACATTGAGATTTGAGGCTAATAATAATCCACCCATTTTTTTGAGCGAGAAACATGTGATGGTTGGTTTATGATGTGATCATTGGAACCACTCAAATCTTGGTTCACTTCAGCACACAAGTCGCTTGATGATTTGCCTCTTAGAGCTTTACATGTAACATGTTGCACAGTCCCCACACTCAACCAACTGCGAAGTTTGTCTTAAACTGATTTCGGATATCCATTGTCGTAAATGCATGCTATCTAGTTGCTTCTATTGTATATTCATGGGGCATCAGCAAGCAAGGTTGAATACTTGAATGTGCCACGGATTGGTCGATCTCAATCGAGCGGCCAGGTAAGGATTGTAAACTCTCTGTTTCAAAGAGGAAATGGAGCGAGAGAAGGAAGCATAATTTTGACAAGAGAATATGTAGGGGCCGCATAATTCCCAACAATACAATTAAGCTGCAATGCTGCACAAACTGTTGCATGGTCTCCCTTATTTTGCTCCTGCTAAATAGGCCATTACGTAACAAAAGGGAACCTGTATTTGGTGCTAGGGTAAAAAATCTAGTAAACCAAAATTCTCTCCATCAGAAACAAAATGTCAATCAAAGGCACACTGTTATGGATACAGAGTATCAAACATTGAATGTAGGAATACTCTGGTAGTTTACTACAACCTGGATTTGTAATTTACATGTCAAGGATACAGGACCAGTTTATGAACCAGTTCCAAGCAGAAACACGTAGAAACACATGCATTAACTCGCAAGTTTCCCAGCAGAAGGTTCTAATAAATCCAGCCAAATTAAATACCAACAGTGAAATGATGCCAACAACAATGGTCCCAACTCCCAACTTTTGATGTCTTGCATAAATTTGGACCATACAGTACCAAATGCATGATCTCCCCTGTGTTTGCTGTGGCCAAAAGATGGGAAAAGGCAATACACCAAGGTGTTAAGGAGACTCTCTCATATCTCTTGCTCATAGTGACGTGCTATTAGGGACGTCCTGTTAGAACAAAATATTATAAAATTTGGATAGCAATGAAATAAATTAAATATAAATTGAAATGAAATTACCTGAATCGTGAGATTCAATGTTCTAGAGCGTATTCCGTTCCAACCGTGCAAGACAATGAAATCACTCTCAAGATAATATTAGAGGTGGCAAACCCAACCCAACCCGAGACACCCGGCCCGACTTGAACCCGACCCGACTCCATATTTTGATCAAGTCAAACTACCTGAACTCGACCCGACCCGACCCGACTCGACACTGAATTGCACCAAATTAATGTCCTACAATATGCTAATAAAAATTATTTTACAATACATCTGTAGGTGAAGCACGACTGATAGGGTAAAAATTCAACAATAGAAATATTGATTTCACCCCTACACGACACTTGATGAAATTCATGTGTTTCATCCTAAAAGAAGAGATTATTTTATCTACTTTTTCTTTAGCATTTACTGTGAATATACTAATTGTTTCTTATTTATCTAAGACTTTGTATTTATGTGTTTATCTAGGGATTCCTTGCGAGAGGTATTGCATGGCTGAATTTTTAGTACATAGAGAGCATACGTGCCACTTGTGATCTTAAAATGAATGCAAATGAAGTCAACTTTAGAGAGGAATGCACGATTTGTCTAGAAAATTTCACAAACTCCAGTCCCACAATTCTATGACAAGGCTAACTCCTTTTCTACTGGTCTCATCTGAACAAGACAAAAAAATATTACAAGAAGATGGATGATTCTTATTTGATGCAATTGATATCTTAGCTCAAAAGATTCAATTTAAAGGGCATCTCCTGTTAGGTTTTTTAAGAAAGTTTAACCCCTACACATAACTGAGTTCGAAGTTACATCTGTCGAATATTACAAAAGAGGGTTTCAATTTCTCAGTAAAGAACCGAATAGGGGATCCAACATTTGTATCATTGTGTTGCTAAGATAGCAATTACATATGTTTAGTTATCTTTTGTATTTTTTTCTAGTTACTTATTTTATTTGCAATTGTTTTTTCTTCTTCTTTATTACGGTCATAGATTGTAATGTGACATGTTATATGCAATATACATGTGTTATTTATTTTGTTTGTAATTTGAAATGTTTGTGATAATTTAAATGGTATATTGACTAGCAAATCTGAAACTAGCCATTATAAAATGTTTTTTTAATATAGAGACCCAAAACAACATTTTGCCGTAGATCCTCTCTGACAACAATTATTTACTACATAATTGTTCTTATCTTGACTTTCAAATATTTTCTTCGGCAACACTCAGTGCATGGTGTATGGTGCTTGAACAAGCAGTGTAGTCTCACTCTCAATCATTGAGAAATTATGTTATTATTTCAACTTCGTGAGTATTATATTTAACATTTTATATATATAAATTGAAAAAAATATGTATATCATGCATACAAATGTTTACCATGCATCTTCTTTTATTTTGAATAATCGTAATAAAATTCAAGTTGAATGCTTTGTTAAATAGGTAAAACACAACCTTGGAATTTGTATTTTAATAACGTAAGGTACAACCATTCTGGTAAAGTGAAAAAGGAACTTGCGACATATAAAATTAATACATGCGTATACAACCATGAACAATTAGATTATAAGAAAAGTATAAAGTTATAACACAAGCACATCACATATAGCTTTTTTTTTATACTTCTCCAGTTTACCAGTTATAAACGTAATTCAACAAAAAAATATATCAAGTTTCTATTACATTTGAATATTTCGATGTAAAATATATCTCTATTATTTTATTAATTTAAATTTAGCTCTTGAGTATTCAAAAAATCATACAAATTTCTAATCTCATCAGAAATAAATCTCTCAATAATGTCATTTTCAGTATAGACAATCATGTAACCTCGGAGACATTCATCCCATTTTAGTTGATATAGAGGTCAATTGTCCATTTTTTCTATCTGATATTCTTAGACATTAATTATTATAATATATTTAAGATGTGAAATATGAATGTTTGATTATTATCTTAAATCATGAGTCCATGCAATATGCATGATGAAATATGTAATATTTTTTGAGTTTGTTATATGTAATATATAATTTAAAAAATCAACACATCTATTTGACAACTATAATGCACACATCCTTCGTGTAGAACAAGTTAGCTATTACATTTTTCAGAGTTGTAATTGAAATTCCATATTAGTTATATCCAAAATCTTGAAATGATTATAATTTAATCCAACAAAAAAATTTCAATAAATTAATTATTCAAAATTATCATATATAGAGAATTTTAATTATATGTGAACCTAAATAGAAAATACAAGATCCTTAAATATCATGACGTGATTAAATAAAATCAATTCAAATATGAAATATTAAGAATATTAAAAAAACAATAAAATCTTTTAGATCTTTTCAATCATAGCCAATAGTAAAATATTAAGAACAAATCTATAATTAACTCTTTATATATAACAATTATATACAAAATAATTAAAAACATCATTGAATCTACTAAATCGGTAATAGTGCAGAAGAACATTACTATATGCATGACCAACCGGTGAGTTAAAGAGTTTGAATCCTTCAGAATGGGCCGCAACATTATATTTTCCATATGTTCATCTTTTTCATCTGTTTATTTTTATTTTGCAGTCATTATCTTTCAAAATCTGACTTGGTGTGTCTAGATGAGTTATTTTTTATTGAAGGGTGCCAATATAATGGTGAAATGCGCTGGAGAAACTGAATATCAAAGATCAAGCGTAGATATCAAAAATATTGGGGGATGTCAGGCATCTCCCAAAGATCAAGCGTAGATGTCAGGCATCCCCCAGCACCTCCTCCCTTCGTCCCTGATTGTGCGATATATTTGTACGAGTTAGTTTGCTATGGACAAAAAATTTAAACATAAATTAATTATAATTATTGCTTGTCATCAATAATTGTTAAATTACGTTAAGTTGTCATCAAATTAATTGTGATCTATAGTACATTTAGCGTATTTGCATATACGTACCCAAATTAGAATTCTGAGCTTCATTGAGGTAAAGGCGAGTTTTTAAGACTTTCATTTGCGTAAATTGCCAGAATTAAGCAAAAATTGAAAAAAGGCTGTTAATACATTAAATTTAATAGTTTGGATTTCACATGTACACATGTTGCTACGTATACGGGTAGTAAAAAGTATAAATTAAGTATTGGATTGCTCAGTTATTCGAGTAGAAAGTACGCATTGCATTTCTTCCTTTCAAAATGAAAATGACCCAAAAGGACACCAACTTTCAATAAACATCAAAGTATCATGCAGTTCATACAAATTAAAATGGTACATGAGATCCACTACAGCAAAATGGGCTATTTGAGACGATTCCAGCGACCGGACCAGAAGGTTGTCGCAAATGGGTTTTATTTTAACGGGTTGGGTTGGCATGTTGAGGCGACGAATTTGAAATATTCGATGTTTTCTAGTACAAAACCTTCGACGGGTTGATTTTATGTTATATTGGTTAACAAAAGGTGTGACAAGCTAGGTCATCTTTGGAGACGACTCTGATTCCGATGTGGAGTTCTTTCAATGGTGATTACTTCGACGTCTTTTTGGGGGCCTATCCAAATTTGACCTGAAAAGGGACAAGTTGCTAAAGAGGTGATTGTTGTTTTTCAAACCCGTTGTCTTTACCTAACCACTAGTAGAGTGTCTATATATAATACATGTGACATTCTTTGAATCAATTTTTCCATAAAGCAGTTTGTCCAAGTTCTCTACCAACACGTTTGTCATTCCTTACTCAAGTGATATGCACCAATTTGAGACATTCTTATCAGGTCCTTCCCTTCTATCCTAGGTATGTAGTCTTCTATGTCAGAATATTGGTATGCAAGTGACTATTTTTTTTTAACTTTTTTCTATCAAACAGGAATAAGAGCCAACCAAAGAACTATTGATATGCACCAATTTGAGTCATTCTTATCAGGTCCTTCCCTTCTACATACTAATACAGTAATACATGATATTTATACCAAGAATTTGAACATAATACTTCTCTTTATAAAGAACTTATTGTTAACTAGCTTGATTTTCTAGGTCTCTGTAACGAATTCTTCCTTTGAAGGCACGCAAGGTTATGAGAACGGTCTTAGGGATATTGACAATTGCGCATGATACTTCTCTTTATAAAGAAGAGCTAATTTGGATTTCGGTCATATTGAGCTCGTGTTTCTTGCGGGTGCGGCGAGCATTAGCTTCTAGCTCATGCGGATAGGTGGTCAAGCTGATACCCCAACTGAATGACATGGTATGTATGTGATATGTGGTCCATTGGATGTATATTTGGTATGCTTACTTCTCATCTTTTGGAACTCATTCTTGCGCCTATTAGACTACATTTTCCTCAATTGGCTGCTTCATGTATCTAATTTAAATCATTGAGTCTTAAAATGATATATTGTTGTTTTTTCTTTAAGAACAAAGATCCACATGCTGGTACTGGTGAAAAACCTATCAGCTACATTAAAATTTTACAATTCTAATTTCCACTCTCAATATATGCATGCAGCTGAAATGGTGAGAAGGCAAGCACTTTTTCCCGTCGACTCAAGTTACAGCAGCTTCTTCACATTTTCAGGTACCATATATTCACATAGTGCTATGGTCCGGGAGTGGGCTTTGGTTTATTTGATTTTGTACATTGAATGTGAACCATATAGATCAGGATTCTCTACCCATTAGGAAAGTCAAAATTTATTTGGCAGACTACTTTTGTTTGTCTGTATTTGTAACTTGCCATTTGAAACTTCATCAAATTATGTGAACTCAACAATCGCAATCGAATTTTGCACATCAAGGACTATGTACTCCAAACAGCATATGTACTGTACCTTTGTTCTTTTGGTCAGCACTGTTTCTCTTCTTTTGGTTGTGGTCTGATCAAAATTTACCAGAAAATTTGTTATGTTGGCTTATTTTACAGTTTACATGCCAATAGAAATCATTTATATTGTTATGTTGGCAGAAAAGGCTAATAAAAACCCTCCTAAATTTTGTTTTAATAAGCAAATAAGTTTAATTATATTTTGTTTAGCTGGGTAATGATAGTTGCAGAATTGCAGTTTATGTTGTAGTAGTATTAGACTCAAATTCTTAGACTTAAGAGGTTGAAATAGCATTGTTGTTTTGCGCCTCTCTTTTCTGGGTTCTGTTTAGGGTTTAGAGGCTGTGAAAATTAGCACTGTCACAATAGCAGTTCATATGGTTCTCTTTAACAATTAGCACTGCCACAATAGCAGTTCACAAGTGTCTGAAATTAAAGACTAATTATCTTTTTGATTCATTCTGACAGAGTTTGAACAAATCTGCACCAGATACGGGAAGCGCATGAGGCACTGGACTACAGAGCTATTGCATGTGGGATTTCGGTTTATGATGTTCTAATTGTAGTTCTTTATTATCGAATTAGGTTTCACCATGTAATTATAATTGTAGTGTTCTTCGTTTTTTTTGGTTTGTAGTTTGGATTATGTTTTGTGATGTTTGAAATATATCTTAATAAAGGTTGATACTTGTTATTTGATGAGTTCGAACATATCTGCATCAAATTTGAAATATATCATAAATTTGGAAGCACATAAGGTATAAATTTGGAAGAAAATAGTAAAAAATAAGAGAACAAAAACATATATTTTGAAATCTGCGACCGGAAAATTAACTACAGTGGTCTCACAGACTGGAAGCAACTTCAAAGTAAACGCCCTCTGCTACGAGTAGTGGTGGTCGCACTTAAACACTTATCAGCGACCGTGCTGACGTCATCATGTTGTATCTGCGAGGAGCAAACTGAGCCCAACTCAAGTGCCACCGGTGCTCATCGCAACTGTGTTTCTGCGACCGGAATATGATCATCTGCGACCGGAAATCTGGTCGCAGATGCTCTGTTTTACTGTAGTGAGATGTCAGATGTGTATCGGTGAATACAAAAGAAAATGAAATATAAATATATGACAATCAACATCATGTCTATCCTATTTCATTATATATACCTAACCTGTTACATCTTATCTCATCCCTCAAATTAACATCTACTGCATATATATCAGCTGTATCAGATGGTACTATCCACAAGGAGACATCCCAACTAATCCTAGAGCTGCTTAGGACAGTCTGATAGAGCTTTCCCACTTCCAGAATTTACATCCCGTAGATTATTTCGTAATCTTACGAAATAATCATCTAATAGTTCAAATTAAATCTGTGCGTGCGAATTTCAATGTAACGTGAATGAATTCAGCCATGCATAATGCCCCCTTTCCCCTTCTCATTCAACTGTAACAATCACATAAAATTTGCAACTGCCTAAATTTAATGACATTTGATAGAGTTATATAAACAAATTTTGCATGAAAATTAAAACAAAATCAAGTTAAAGAATATGCCTATAATTTATTTTCTATTGTTAAGATTTCTAAACATTATTTTGAATTTATGTAAAATTTGTTATCAAATTGTCAATTTTTTTTGTTATGAATGAATCCCATCCTTTAAATTTCGGGTGCCCCGTAAACTACGGTATCCTTAACATGTACAATTTTTTAAATCTCTATATTTGTGCTAGAAAATTTATTTTTGTTTCCAGATGTTTTATTATTTCTTTTTGTTTCCTGTTGTGGAGCGAGTGTGAAATCACATCAGACACCATAGACCATGGTATTACTATTAGTACATGACCGCTGGAACCCACATAACAAAAATCTTTAAAAAAAAAGGTGGATCCCCTAAAGTTCAATCCCAGCCGTCCAAATTAAATGTCAATCCCTAATAAATAATAATGCAGGCATGCAGCTAGCAGAATAGCAGATGTGAACTGGAACAAGTGTATTCTCGAAATAAACAAGAGTAGTTCTAAAGCTTTCTCTCAAAATAAACTGAAATTTGTTTACCCAAATTAAACTGAAAATTTTCCATCAAAGCCATTTCAACTTTTCTTACAATAACTATTATAAAAAAATTAACATCTAAGCTAATAGACTTCAAACATTTTCATTAATGATCATGCAAGGAAGAAAAGAACAGTAGTTTCGTTCTTTAAAATCACTACTTAAAAAATAGCAATTTTTAAGAACAAGACTGGTAATTTTGTCCTTAACCATTATTATTTGTTGTCAATTGTGCTCTTCTAGATCATTGATGATAAGATCTAGATGATAACAACTTAGAACAAAAAAAAATATTGATGTTGATAAATTTAAAGACTTGATAATTCATTAAAAAAAATTGCAGTTTTCATTTGAACAAATGATCTGAACTTGGGTCTTTGGTGGAACCAACACAAGCACTGATTGCGGTTTGGTTGGTTGCAAATAGCTTTGCCATACCAACTCTTCCCATTTGATTGAAATGTGGCAGTGCCTAACAGGCAACCAAGGGCAATAATCTTCCCTTGCATTACAAGGAATCATCTAATAAACTCCACCACCACACCTTGTTCTTCCTTTTCCTTTTTCTTGCTTTCAGATCTTTGGCTTTAAAGTGAAGAGTGCAATTATTTGAGAAAAGAGAGAATTTTTAGAGAATTGATGTACTAATTTTTAGGTACCATGGTGGAAGTTGACTTCCAATTGAGGCCTTTTACTGCCAATTTATTCAATAAAAGTAGCGTCTAAAGTTTAAATTTGCTAACAGGAATTGTCAAGAAGGATTTTTTTTTTTTTTTTAATAGTTTTATTTGACGAAATTGACATAAATTGTGATAATTTGTTGCATTTCATGCAGTATTAACTCCAATATTGGTTGCCCCGGTGATAAACTGACTTCAAATTAAGCTTAACATTAAATACTAAATAAATAAAAAGTCACACACTAGTTTTTTCTATTAAATTTCACCTCTCTTTTAGTTTCTCAATTGGACTCTAAATTTAGCACAAAATATTATTCACCAATGTATTGTTTATGTCATTTCTTGGTAAAATGTAGTTTTACTGGTTTACTGAGAATTTGAAACTAACTAGACAACAAATATGTACGTCACAATTATTTGGCAGTATAGCATGAGAAAAGACATTTTGGAACTAATCAAAAGCCTTAAAAGACTGTTTCTCATTAGGTAAAATGTCTAGTCGATGTTCTTGTCACAAAATGGTTCACAGGATTATATATGTAACTATATCGAAACATCTGGCAAAACAAGTTGCACCTATGAGGGTTAAGGATGTCATTTTCAAATCCAATAATAAAATCAATCAATTGTACTAACAATCATTAGCAACTTAATCTTAATACCCTACATAATGATAACCTTCTATGTTTAGGTTTCATGCATTGCACTAGTAATGAACTAATTTAATAAGTTTTCAGAGAACAGATCTGTACAAACCCATCAGTATCAAGCTAACGATATCAGTAGTTATCAGTTACTGGTACAAAAATAGTCGTGCTATAATGATTATCATCCTTCTACTTTCTCGAGATATCTGGCATGTTTAGTGATTTTGAGACAATAGACTGACTTCATAGACTAAACTAATTATAGATATTTACAATACAACTTTCGACAAGTAAAGAAGTTTAATCAAGTAGCCAAACCTACACTGTATGTCATTATCTATTGATGCTAACAATAGTACTACTAAGAAAAAAATGTAAACAGCTAGTTGCAGTTCACATTGCTGGCATCAAACTACTAGACAGCAACATTAAAAACAAGTAATATTCAAGCACCTTAGTCTCAAATTGTCTTTACATAATTGACAATATATCAATCAAAATAGAAATAAGAGTCATACTTTCATGACTCTTCATGTTCTACATGAGTTTGACCCTCATATATTGTGGCTTTAATAATATATTTACCACATTTAGCTAAACTACCTGAATTATTGCATTAAATCATGCGAGAAATATCCAAAGAATATTAGGCCATCCATAGGCAAACAAAAAAGATCTTATTTTAATAAAGCTAAATAGTATTTCTAGATCTAAAGACTAAAATTAGTGAAGTCTCTCGAGGCCGATACAGATCTCCCAATAGGTATATACATAATACAACAAAGGCACCACTTGAAATTTGAGTCAAGTCAAAGCTCAGTTTTCATGTGTGATTCTTGCATCGGGCCTGCTAAAAAAGAACATGTAACTATGAAAAACAATTAAACAAGGAAAATATAAAACAAGAAAAAATTTGTCTTTCTTAAGTTTTCTTTGTAAAAGAAGCGTGACAACTTCTTTCAAACTTCCAATATAAAAGTTACCTTTAGGGGTGAGTTGGTCAATTTTAAAATTAAGGTAGTTTCTAAAAAAGATGAGAAAACAGAATATTTTGGGTGAGTTGTAAAGAGCTCGCAAAAAGTTACATACCGTGGAAACTTTGAGAAGAGGCTGTTTCAACCAGAACAACAGTCTGGAGATCAGCCTCCCAAAAGTTTGCTTGCTGAAATGAATACAAGTAATTTAGAACTAGAATAATCAAATTTTTGCATGGGAAAATTGCAAATTCAGTATGACAACAGTAACAAATGATTAGCTGCACATCCATGCTGAAAATCCAACACTAATACCTAACAGCACTCAACTGCATGTACAATTCATTGTCAATTCTTTTACCAACTTATTGACCGTATTTACCTGTACAATATCATTGATTCCATCCAGGCTGAGATGATGCTTGCTCATGTGGGCCCCTGTAACAGTACTACTGGTGCCAAAAGAAGGATTCAATAAAGAGAAAGCAGCACCAGATGTCTCCAAAGGAAATACAGAATCAAACATTGGGTTGCAACTAGATTGAACCTGAAAAAGAATGAACAAATAAATAAAACAAGAGGAATGGTAAAAAGAATATTCGGGTTTCATAATTTTGGGTATTACTGATTTTCTTTATGAAATTATTTTTGGGACTGTCAATTGAGGAAAAGTCTCAGTATATAACTCTACAGGTTACTTACATCTTTTGGTAGGACGTTTGATAAGGAATTGAAGTCTAACTGCGGATTCACTGTTGCCAGCTTCATCGATAGAAACTAGAGAGAGAGAGAGTGAATGGGTCAAATTTCATTAAATTGAATAAATATCTGTAGGGAAAAAAAAAGGCATATGGAGGTGTTAGAGAAATATTTCTTGACTGGTACCTCAACTTGGCATTGTAGAGATTGGACATAGTTTATGATCTCATCAAGCATCACTGCTTTTCCAGTCACCTGCTTACAAAATTAGATGGATAAATATGATTAGCACGATCCAGTTTTCTGAACTGAAAGTGCCCAGTGACATGGTATATGTCAGATTACATAATTTAATGAACTTAGGTCAAGAGTCTCAGATTAGATAATTTAAAGATACTTTTCTGTCCCAACTGCTTCCATTTGTATACCTTAAAAAAGTCTTGTTTGGAGTTTATTGCTTAAATTAAATACCTTGTTACAACCTGGAACCAGATCTTGCAGTAACTTCATCCTCTGACTAATCTTCTCTCTCCTAACCTAACATCAGAACAAATGAACCAATAAGCACAACAACTAAAGCTATCCCTATGATTTATTTAACTAAAGCTATCCTAGCCAAAGCAGATTAATTTAATTTCAGTACCTTCCCTTCAGCAATTAAAGCTATCCCTATGATTTTTCCAACTAATATGTCGATATAGAAAGATCATTTTATTTCTTCACTGCGTTACACTTGCTAGATCCTTATCTTTGTCCGCGTGCTTCAACAGTAGCTAGCATATGAACAAAGGTCGAAAAAAATTCTACACAGTCTTTCACTGCATGCCTTTGTCTAAATAAGACAGGTCCCCATTAAGTTCAAAATTCACAAAAAAGCCCATGGGGTGTTTCGGGCTGGAGGTGACATCACGGATAGTGATTTTAACAATTAAAGTAAAATTTCAGTTCTCCTAAGAATGGTACTGCTCATAGCAATTAACAAAACGTAATGCAAGAGAAACGTACCCTCTCAGCAAGGCTGTGGCTATCAGTTGCTTGACCTCTCCTTGCTCTCACATGTATGTAATCCTTTGGAGGTTCGGCCACCTTAGATTTGGTATCCTCTTTTTTGCCAATTTTCTTATCACTATCCTCAGTACTGGTTTCACCACACTCTACTTTCGGCTTGACAGTATTGTCTACTTGCTGCATTTGATCTATTGCCTTACATTTCTTAGTAGTAACATTTTTTCCTTCCTCATCTCCTTCCTGCAGAATTAAAAAAAAATATATATATATATCATTCTGACCATGCCTACTTCAATAGCCCCATTTAAGTTGTGGTAACACATTGTACATGTCAACATTGATAATTCTAGAAAATTAAGTACAAGGTTTGATTGATTTTAGTAAAGAGTTGTATCTGTTCCTAAAGAAAATACTGATCTGGAACCGCCCTGCTCTGACTGTAACTATGCACCAGTGTCATAATGTGTTTCAGTATTGGGTACGAAACATCCATTTATGTACCTTGGAAGCTCTCCCTTTGCCTTTTGGTGTGGATTTCCTCTTCTTTGAAGTTCCACCCGAGGCTGACGGGTCTGAAACGGTTGACCCGAACCCATTATCACTAACTGTTGGTTGCGGCCTAATCTGTCCTTTATTCACCAAATTGACACGAGCACCATTTCCAGGCAAACCCACCAAACCAATGTTTTCACAGAACCCATTATAATTCTGGCCATCAAAGCTCGACAACCTCACAACTCTCTCTACAAACCCCGGGTCGTTGCAAAATTGGTCGAAGCAAGTGGAAGAAACTAGTGTTTGAGGCAAGGGAATGTTTCCATTTGTGGAGAGGTTGTGAGTGTAGAGAGACTGAAAAGAGGATATTTCTCCAATTGAGGTCAATGCCGGGTCAATTGACCCATCCCAATTCAAGTCCAGGAAGCTTTGCGGGTCGACAGGGTTGTTCATCTGTAGAATTTGGGAAATACCCACCAAAGATTGAAACTTTTTGCAAGAAAGTAGAGACCAAGAACAGGAATCAGAGAGTAGTGGAAAGAGGGTTTGAGGAAAGAAAGGGGAGTGTAAAAGAAGAGAAGGCGGGGCTTTTAAAAGAGAGAGGTGATAGAGAAATGCTTCCTGCTTAACAGAATAACAGGCAACAGCAGAGATATGTTTAACCTTTTTAAGCAGGAAAAATTAGAAAAGAGCATGATCTAATTTTTTTTTTTTTCAATGCATGAAGTACTTGGTATTAAGGTGAGAATTTGGAATAAGGAGCGCTTTGGTCTGAGACTGAGAGGTGCCACCGTGCCAGGCTGCCAGGCCATGGTAGTTAAATAAGGACCCTTTGTCCCTTGGGCTAGGTATGGAGTTGTGGGTATTTTATTATTTTATTTGCTTGTTAAAATATCAAGTTTCATTTCATAACTTCATGGACAAACTGTAGTGATGTTTTATGATTTAGATTTCTTAATTATTATAAAAGGTCATTTTTAATAAAAGTTCAAAGTTGTTATCCTTAAAAAATAATTTTGAATATTTTGACTCTGTGCTCTTACAAGTCGAGTTATCACAGTCAGGACTGTAAAGTAGTGTGTCGTGTGTCGTGTGTGGCAAATGCTGATGGAGATTAATTGGAGATGTAGCAACAATGGACATGCATACAGAAATCACTTTTGCCACTGTTTATAGTAAAAGAAAATTATTACAGTTAGAACTTAGAACTGTTTTTTATTTTTTATTTTATTAGGTGTTGGTCCCCAAAGCTGAGATTTATCAATGATTAAAATAGTAGATGGAGACAAAGCAATCTTAAATGGTTTTGTTACTCTACTTTTATATTCGGTGGGATGCATGCCTCATTGCCTTGGAAATCAATCATTCTTTTATGTAATTTTCTTTTGTGGGTGCCACACTGCCACTCTACAATCCTTTCTGTTCGAATTCTAATTAGCAGAAGATGCATTTCTTTTAGTTCAACCGTGTATATTTGTTATTGCTCCTTCTGTCATCAATAAAAAGAAGAAAAAAAAGTTGTTTCGAAAAAAATATTAAGTTGTTTTTTTATACATTTATTGTTTAATTAGAGTTCAGTGTTCTTACTTCTTAGTAGTCGGAAATAACATAATACTTTAGTTGTTGTCTTATAAAACAACTTTTTCAAGTTTTGAAAAAGTGAAAATGGTTCATGACACTAACCAATAAGATAATTAACATAACAAGATCGATGTCAACTATACTATAAAAAAATATCCGGTGTAAAAACCATGTCAGTAAAGTACACAATATATATAGTCCCTACTCCCTACTCATAGTTCGTTAGTATGGAAAATAAATAGAAAAAACAATAGAGTATATTAATTACTAAGTATATATAATTTCGGCTGTTGATCCACAAAGAAACGAATAAGCTATATGTTTGAAATAATTTGGGTAATCTAAACCAATTTGGGATTTGTAAATTAAACTAACTAAAACAAAGAAAGTTCATGGAATATTTGATTAACTGAACCTACGGTATTTTTTTTCTTTTTTTTTAGAGAAAGATGGGGTCAAATTTCCCAAATTTCTTTATATGCGATCACAATTGTGATCTAATTTAGATTACATGAAAAAAAATCGAGAGAACAAATAGCAAAAAAGATCGAAAAAGAATTACAGGCCACACATGAAAACAAACAAAATGTTGCAAAGACAAGCTTCGCAATCAACAATTGATCTTCAAATAATCTCAATTTCACCGGCCGGCCTCCCAAGACATTCCTATGTTGGATGCATCTGACGACCTTTGGCACATCGGGTTGGCCGTGTATCACCATCTATCTCGGGAGATGAGGGTCAAGCCCACAAATGCCACTATGGTTCACAAAATCAACCGTCATTTACTTTCGTTGTGGCCATCCTTTTGTAGATCTCACCGACACTCCTCAAGTTATCGGCCTGTCACGCTGGGATCTCCGTTTCGCATGTGCTTGTAAGAAAAGCTCTCACCACCACGTAATCCCATCAAGTTGCTTGTAAAACCCACCACTTTTGACAATTAATTTATTGAATAATTGTCTTGTTAATCGAAAAATTTATCATTAATTAAAATATTAACTCTAATCTAGCTTATGAAATATACCTAAAATTTAAAACTTTTTATTTAATAACCTACAAAATTATGATCGACATTAGAGAGAAGATTTATTTAATTAATCTCCACATAAAGGAGAATATGATTAAAAACAACATTTGAATAAAATAAAATAAATAAATAAATATATGTTGAAAATGTAGGTTAAGACAAAATCACATTACGAGTCTCCTTGAAATTTTATCCAAATAATTACACTAGTAAAAATAAATTATAAAAAATGGGTATATATATATATATATACATTAATCAAATATCTTGCCATTAAACCCAAGGTTTCAAATATACTAAATAAATTATATAAGTTTCAATAATCAAATTCACTAAATAAGCATGCTTCTCTTATGTAACCAATCTCAATTTTGATCACTTAATTAAAGTATCTATAGTACTTGCACTAATTTAAAATAACTTACAATAAAATTTTAATGGAGCGAAAAAGAAATTTTACAAAAAAAAAATTAATTAAAGATTGAACAAACTATTACGTCATATCTTAGTAATTTAGGAGAATACGAAAAACTCATTAACCTTAACTAATTTTCTGAAGTATTGGAAGCATGGAACGAGTCTTCACACCCGTTTATAGTACAACACGACTCGCAACGCTATAGGTTGCACAAGTCTGGCCTCAATGCATTTGAGGTTATTAAAAGAAACCATATAACCTATTCCAACTCGTGTTGCTGCCAGAACGGACCCGATGGGTCGTGTCCGTATCTTACCAGCGGCACACCACACAAAAAGGCGCAAGGAAAATGCTGCAGAAGAATCCCTAACTGCCATTATTGAAAAGGGAAGCTATCTCGAAACCATTGGCAGTTTTGCCAAATCATTTGACGGTTTACCTTGAAAACCGCCTCCTCATCTCTTTTCCTTAAAACCCGCGCCAATTCTCCTTTTTCTCCCATCCTTTCTTTTTTCTTTCTCTCTCCCACTTTCTGCCCTTCCTTTCCCCGAGACAGCATCTCTTTTCCCTCTCTCCCCTCGTTTTCTGCACCCACAGCACTCCTCTTTCTTTCTCCCTCCTTCCACTTTCCTCGTTTTCTCCACCGACACACTTATAACAAATCTCTCTCTCTCCTATCTTGAGCCACATCTCCCTCTCATTTAATGCCTTAATTGCACCCCCCCCCCACTCTCTTTTTCCCCTTTTTTCATCCTTCTGTCTCATCTGTTCCCATTCTCTCCCATTTCTCTCTCGTGATTTCTCTGTTTCTCTCTCTGATTTGCCCCCATGCCCGACCCTTTTACCTTGTTGTCGAACCCTCTCTCCCATCTCTCTATCTTTCTTTTCCCTTCTCATGTTCCTCTCCTCCCCTGTTTTCTTTTTGTCACTTCTTGTTCTCTCTTTTCACTCGAGAGCTCGCACTCTCTCCCTCACTTCGCCATTAATGAAAAGTTACACTTTTCTACATCTCTCTTTGACTTTCAAGTCCGAGCACTCGAGGGCCTTGTACGAACGCTCGAGTGTCCCTCGTCGCACAGTGTCCTGGTCTACTCCTTCCTCGACTATAAGAACACCCCTACTCCCCCTTGAAGCCCTGTATTGGTTCTCGGTATGCTCATGTGTTGAGCTTTAGCCTCTGTTTCAAATCTGTGTTGGCATTTAAAAGTTTATTTCAAGAGCCAAAGCTCTAGAGGGGGAGTAAGAGGAAGGAGAAGGGCCGGCACAAGGGTGATCTATCTTGGTTGCGACCCCCAACTACCTTTCATTCTATTCTGGTCGCTTTGTCCCTTTATGGTAATTTCGAGATCCTGAGATACATTACTTATGTTTTTGCTTTGCTGTTTGAATGCTTGATGTCTCTCTGTTTGAGCTGTTTTGGGTACTGGCAAGGTGTTGTTGCTTCAATCCTTACTGTGTGATTGTTTTTGCTTTCAGTTGTTCGATCTAGAGGATGTGATAACAGTGGCCATCGAGCCACTGTTGTAGTTGGTTGCTGTTATGGTTTATTACAAATTCGAACCCCTAGAAATCTATTGCTGGGGGTTATTCTTTTGATGCTAGATCTGATTGTGCTAGAATACCTTGTTGGGCCTAAGAAATTGACTAATTGTTTAAGTATGGTCAATCTGGTACTATTGCTTTACTGGTACCTTATCAACTGATTTGTTGGGGGTCTGATGCTTGGCATTCTGGCATTCAGGTTAATCTCTGATATGTGCATAAATAAAAGGGGAAAATGGGTTCTGGTACTAGCCTGGTTACTGTGCTGATTTGCCAGCATCAGCACAGTGGTTCTTTCGCTGGGTTTCTCTGTTGTTTTTCTAGTAAGTAGAAAGGGCCCAGAATTGAGGCCTGGGCCCATGTGAATTTTATGTCGGGTTCTATAGACTTAAGAGAAGAATTGACAAGTTGTATTAAAATGGGCTTTGGGCTTTAAAAGCCTGTTGGACCCTTGCTGAATTTAATGGTAAATGTGCTTTTGGCCCATTTACCCTATGAACCCTTGTTGGATAATAAATGAAATAAGTAAATAAAATAGTTCTAGGTATTGTGGGCCTTGACCCTAGTTGGGCCGAGTTGGTGTTATACAGATATTACACAACTAGTAGGTTTAGTCCATAGTACTTAGTAACTAGTCCCCAATAATAAAAAGGATCGAGAAAGGTATAATTGGGAAATGACGACCATAAGTCCGTGCAGCACGAGCTTCGGCTATGACGCACGAGTACGGACTTCCGATCCCACAGGATTAACACAAACAAACATAAAATAAGAAGTAACCAACTTATGTTTCTTATATATTTTTCTATACTATATGTAGCACAAAATATTATAACGATTTATATATACGATTTAGTTATATAAATAGGGTAGTTAAGTTATACGACAGCATAGTTCGCAATTGACATATAACTTAAGACTATATGCGATGATTAAATTAAGTAACTAAACATAGTATAATAATAGCAACATGATTAAATAATTGTAAGGTTAATTGAGTATAATATATATACATAATAACTAAATAATTATAATAACTTGATTTATTAATTTTAAGATTAAATAGATATAATGTATAAAGGATGAATAATTATCGCACACCGCTAACGTAATTTGGACTAAGTTAAGTTATATATACAATAGTATATATTGATCGATTTCTCTATATCACATCTAAATGCAATGCACAACTAATTACGATACACGCATACATATATGACTAAGTAATATTACAAAAATAAATATATATATTGATCAATTTCTCTATGTCCCATGTCCCATGTCCCATTAAAAACAATACATATAATATACACATAATTAGGACTAAGTAAATGTTTACACAATAATGTATATTGATCAATTTCTCTAAAGCACAGTAAATACGTATAACATATTGATTAAGCAACGCTTAAATACAATACGATACATATAATGCATATAATACAATACATATATATAGGTAACATTCAATACAATACACATAATATGTATACATAATTATGATTAAGTAGTATTATATTAATCAATCTCTCTACGTCACATTAAATTCAACACATGTAATATACACACACTAATGAATAAGTAAATATTTAATCACGATAATGTATATTGATCAATTCCTCTATAAGAATGATATTAAGGCACATCTATACATTATTAGAATATTTTATCTTCTTTCTTGATTTGTTTAATTAAAAGTCCAACTAAAAGTAATTGAATTTATAACATGTTTTCATCGTGTTGTGTTTTTACTTATATTCTGTACTTTACCGTCCTGACGTCACAATAAATAATGGGAATAGTAACACACTTAGAACAACACAAGAATTCAATAAAGGATAGAAACTTGTGATTCATACACACACACTCGTCGTGCAGCACGAACACTGCACGCGAGACTTGACTATGTAAAACTATTAAAGAAATTATATTAGGAGCATCAAGGACATCTCAAACGCATGTACCTTTCATTTACATTCACTTCAGATATAAACCTTCGACTAACTAAACAAAATCGAAACAAACAATTAGGAGGCTTAGTTGACTCGAACTCACCCTCGGTGGACGAGTTCTATACTGCCGCTGACGACGCAGACCCCAGCACGGATGCAGTAGAGCTTCTGATAGAGTAGCTCGCGCTTCTTTTCAGGTGTGGATTCCTGGGGCTTATATTCCTTTCATTTTATTAGGACCTACCAGACTTACCTAAATTGAATTGCGGTACCAAAATACCAACAATGACTAATCAGGTCCGTAGAACTTGAACTATCATACTCGCATACCGGTAATTGTGCCAATATTTGAGACCAACCTGCATTACATGACATGTGCATCTCATATTGCATGTAAGATCTGCTATACGGATCGTATAGGCTATTAGATAATTATAGGTAGATGCGTATAATATATTATATGTATTATCGTCGGGAGTGATGAGAGTCGGGTCGGTGAGTCTTAGGTTGGATGTAGTCTGGGGCATCGTGAGGATGGATTACGTACGATAAACGGTTTCGCCCGTGGAGTCCATTCTTTGGAATGTCCTTAAGGACATTCAATCACTGCTCACCATCGATGTTCATCACTTGATGGCTCGTAGTGCCAGTTTGAGAGTTTTATTTTCAATATCCTTAATAGTATAAGTATTATAATACTTCCTCTTTGAGTGATTAAGGTTCGGTTTCTCAGATTAGAGTATGCGCGTCATATGTGAGGTATTGGAGCTATTTCGTTCTTATATATTTCTATTAGCCGATGTTTCGAGATTTCTAAATATTCGAAGGGGTTCCTCCATTAACCCCTAGTGGGTACCGAGGAAATCTGGGCCTCCCCTTGGCCTTAACTGGTACAGGGAGTTCCCTTTTTATTATTACTCAAACGGGTAGTCGGTTCCTTATTTCCGTATGACGGCTAAGACCGAGAGCTTTATTTATTATTTTCTCTTTTGAGAGGGTAGACTTCTCGGTTCGCTTTTGATCGAGTGTGTGCTTTTATAGCCGCTCTATTTTTACCAAGGCGTTTCGTTCTGGAAACTCAGAATTAAGTTAGGCTGGCGGCTTGATTACAAGACCCATTTAACGATATCCTTAGATTGATGGCTTGAATACGAGACCCGTCTAAGGGGCGAATCATGAAGTCCTACCACCCGGGATCTTGAATTTGACAATTTATTCCTTTGTCTGGGAGATTTGATATTTGGTCACCTTACTATTTATAATATACTATTATTCCTCATAATATTTTTGGGTTTAATTCTCGTATCGTCTTTTGGATAGATTTATTGAAAAATGTGAAATGGTTAACTAATGCACAGTTAGGTGTAGTAAAGTGAATTATAGATAATCTCAGTAAATGTGAATGGTCCAACCTTGAATCAGATATAACCCAAAGGCTAGACCTTAATCCACACTGAGTAATTTTTATAAATTACTCACGTTCCACTGTGGTTGTGGGGTCCAGGTAAGGAGCAGAAGTCTTTTGTTGACCAGAGGAGAGCGTTAGGATGGAGTCCCCGGCGTCTTCCGTTTTGATGATCTTTTCCTTATTTTCTTTTACTTTCCTTTGATAGGATTAGGATGTAATAGGTTAGCGAGGATCAATCCCACGTCCTTCGATGAGATCGTCCTCTTCTGTATGTATTTTTATTTTTGTTTAGCTTCTGCTGTAAACTTTGTATTCTGACGCTGGTTTATATATATCTATTACTTGTTGGATGATCATGTATTGTGTTAACTATGTGTGTTTTTTCTTAAATTAAGTATAATAATTCTATCTGACTTGATTTTCTTAACAATAAATTAAGCCTTTCGTGTACTTGTAATCAAGTACACGTGGCGGGATTAACACCTCAAATTAAGCTAGTTATTATTTCTGGGGTGTGACATTACTTAAGGAGCTGCTACAAGAAACTAGATGGCCATCATCGCAGCGTTGGCACCACTTTTGGCGGGTCTCGTTCAGTTCGAGCTAGGGTTTCAGCTTCTCTCCTCTTGGTGACTTTCTTTACGTGATGCACTTGTCGTTGCTCACCGCAGGGAAACACTCCACGGGCTAGAGATTGGGCACGGGAAGGAGGGAAAAGAGGGGTGGAAAGAAAAATCGATACAGAGCGAAATGTGGCTACTAGGAGAAACTGGTGTGTGGTTTTCCTCCTTTCTTCCTTCACGGTTGGAACCTTCAAGAGAAACGAGGCTAGATCGGAGCAAGGGTTGCTGCTAGGAGAACCACAAAGTGGTTCCCTCCTCTCTCTCTTTTTCAAGAACGGTTCTCCCTCAAATAATGACATGCGAAGAGAAGGTGGAGGAAGAGGAGAGAGGAATTAGGGAAGAGGGGGGCGGAGGAGGTCGGCGACGCACCTCCCCCACCTAGGGCTTTTTATTTTTCGAAGCTTCTTAAAATCGCCTCTCTCAAACAGTAAATGATGCCTCGCTTGAAATGTATGAACATACGGTATTGATTTCCTTTTTGCTTGCCAATTGATTTTAGGCTTAATGTCTCTTATATACTCCAATTCTTATTCAATTTCTAATTTATCTGTGTACTTCCTAATATTTCTTAATCTTCCTCAGCTCTTGTAAGTTTTGGGAGTAGAAGTGGATATTAAATCATTCACTGTATGAAATTCATCCCTTCTAATTGATTTAACAAAGTAAATTGATTTGTTTAGACAGTTTTTAAATAGTTTTTTTTACTCTTCCACTCCTAGGAGTCAACACACATAAATAAGAAATGTCATGTGTGATTTAAAATTTTAATTTGGATTATGATTTATATAATAAAATTTTGTTAATAATTTCGAGAATTAAAAAAATTCACATTGTATATGAAAATCTGTACATCGCATTTATACTATGATAATTAATATGCTTAGGCAACTTTGGAAATTAACAAAAAAAATTATGCCCTAATGATACAATATATTTATTCTATAATGGTGTGTTGCTTTAGACAGTCCATAATGGCTCTAAGCATTCTTATTATGACCTAAAATGTCTCATTTGCTACCACACAATGGACTCAGGGGCGGATCTAGAGATTAATTATGTCCGGACACAACTGTCGGGTACCGAGGTTGAGATCAAGCCCGGACACAAATTCACTAATACCCACTAAAATATCATTAAAAGCCTATTTTCACTAAAAAATAACAAAAAATACACTAAATTTTGCGTTTTTTTTTAAATTAAGTCCGGACTTGCCTCTAAATAGATCCGCCACTGAGTGGACTGTCTAAAAGCAATAACACACTATCTTAGTAACTGTCATAAAATACAAAAAGAATCTTAGTTTAACATTAAAATTAGATCCATTAAATATTTTAAATGGTTAATTGTAATTATAAGTTATGTGGTTCCTATGGGACTACAATTTTTTACCACGCCTTACGCAGTTAAATTTGGCGAATCGAGTCGTCTCAAGGTTGAGATGCCTTTCAACCTTAACATTTGCGTCACACTAAAAAAATTTAACTTCAAGATAAAAAAAAATATGAAATGTCATGTGCAATATAAAATTTTAATTTTGATTATGATTTATATAATATGAAAAATAATGTGCATAATTTTGAGAATCATAAAAAGTTTAACATTTTATGTCAAAATACATTATATCTTATTTATACTATGAAATATGCTCTTGCAACTTTGAAAATTTATAAATATGTTTTGTGCCCAAATTATTCAATATATTATCATATCATGGTATGGCAATTTGGGATTTAATCAATTGATATTAATTTCCTTTTTATATGCAACTATATGCAAAATGTAAAATTTGAAATTTCACAAAATTTAATATGCATCAAAATATCTCAATGTATTAGTTGGAAATGTAGAGAATCGTTTACTTTATTTTTTATGAATTTTGACATAATTCATAATTTTTTTAGTTGAGATATATATTTATTAAATTGTTTTCATTTAATTATTTTTATGGACCTTATGATTTCATCAGTATTTATGATGTATTATATATGATAGTTATTGACTTCAAATGAAACTCTATGTTTTACTAGTTGTGTAATAGATTTCTTGATCTGCTCAAATGACTTGTTGTATTCTTTATTATATATATATATGGTGCCTCCATTTTGTTTGCCTAGTGATGCTTGACCTCCATCCGACAAAATTTTATTACTTAAGCATAACTTTGAATTGATGTGATGATGTGAAACTCGTTGAACGAATTAAAACGTTAAATCAATAACAAAATTTTACGTGTAAATAAACAAAATAAATAATGTTATATAAAATAAGGAATATAATGAATAAAATAAGGTATATTAACATAATCAAATTTTAAAACCAACTCTTGTAAATAAATAAAAGCCAAAACAAAATGTACTTAATGAAACCAATTTTACTTAATCAAATTTTGTAGTAAAATTAAAACAAATAAAAATTTACATTAAAATAAATTTCAAATCTAAACATTGTTTAAATAAAATTTTAGACTAATTTTTTAGCAATTAAAACTTAATTATTATTAAGCAGAAATGCTTGTAAAGAGTCATATGACTCATTTGAAGTTCAAATGCGACTTGCAGCATGAACGGCTGCACAGTCCAAGCCTCAACCCATCTAAAACGAAGTAAATAAAACATAAAGGCATAATAAACTCTTGCTACATCAATACACGACCCATTGGGTCATGATTGAGTCCTGGAGCAACACGCCACACCAAAGACTACTTAACTACGACCACAAGGAAGGCGAAACAACGAGACAGCAGGAAAATCGTCGAATAGTTCGTCCTCGCGCATGCGCGAGACCTACATGGTCGAGCTCGCGACCACTCACTTGGCTCGCGACGGTAGCCATTAGTGGGCCTCTCAAGAGCCCCAACACGAGGGCAGCGTCCGAACCTTGTCATGGGAGATATTCTCTGACGTTTTTCTGGCCAAATTCATGGGAAAATATCAGCTCTCTGTCCTCTGACATGATTTCGAGACCCTCACCAGGGTACTCGGACGGCCCGTCAATACGGAGGGTTGTTCATCTGACTCTTCAGATACGCACCAAAGTTGGTGGTCAACCCCAGTCACTGTCGAGCTCGCTTCACTCAGGGCCTACAGCCGGTCCTGACCAATGTCTTAGACATAAACCCTGGGACCTCTTTCGAGTACCTCATGGATAAGGCATAGTTTCAATAGGGCCTCATTAGTGCGCGAGCGGCGGCCCGCAATGTTCGTCCACGCAATGATAGAACCTCTACCTCCACTCCACCCAGACCTTCCACCACCCCAGCCCGCAGGACTTAGACCCTCCACTGAGACTTCCCCCATATCAGAGACCACCTCAACTGAGACCTCGACCAGGAGTCTGCCACATCTGCCAACAGCATGGTCACTGGGCAACCGAGTGCCCATCCAGGCCGGCCAGACCCGCAGCAGGTCCCGTCGCTGGAGTTGCACGACCTCCACTTCCTCCAGCAACTCGCGGTGTGCCAGTCCTGCCTCGAGGTAGAGCACGCGGGTGATGTGGTGGACGAGCACCAGGTGAGAGGCCCGTCGCACGTGTCCACGTCGTGATTGCTGACCATGATGTTCCTGAGGACGAGGTTAAGGTGTATCCATATGAGGATCCTGTCGATGCCGATCTCATCGCAGGTATGATTTCCATTCGGGTGTCCCTGCTTTTGTTCTTATCGATACGGAGGCCATCAATTCCTTCATCTATGTATACTATGTTAGGTCTCGAGATTAGGACTCGGGCCATGGAGGTTCAGACCCGACTCGAAAAGTCTTTTATCGTAAATAGGATCTGTAGGAATCACGTGGTAAGGATTTCGAGTAAAGATCTACCTGTGAACCTCACCGTCCTTAACTTATGTGCTTTTGACGTGATCTTAGATATTGACTGGTTGACCTGGCATCGAGCTATAATCGACTGTGAAAGATGTAGTGTGAGGTTTTACGATTATGATTTCGAGCATTTCTACTTCTGCGATACCCATCTAGCCTTGAGAATGCCCATTATATATGCATTACAAGCGAAGCATCTCATTTCCATGGGATGTGATTATTACTTGGCATCAGTCATATCGACAGATGCAAGGAGGTGGATATTGTTGGATGAAACTCAACTCTTGTTTGACAATTTGCAAAACAATTAAAGTACTAACCTTGCACTTGAGTTTTGGTGAAGATGCAGGTTAAAACAGGTACACACCAATGTCAAACATGCTCAAATATGCCCTGAACAAGTCAAGACATGATCAAGTCATCAAGGGAAGGCTTCAATGCTCAAAACATAGCACAGCTTTACCATAACGCTTCAAGACCCGTTATAACGAGTCCCTAAGGCATTATAACGGGTGCTCAAGGTGTCATAACGCCTCAGGAAGAGAGAGAAGATGCAGAAGCTGGATTATCCCGAGACAAGCGTTGTTATAACGCTCCAGCAAGGCGTCATAATGGGTTACAACCCGTTATAATGAGTGAGCAAAGCGTTATAACGGGTTCCTGAAGATTTGACCCGCAAGTCAGCTGCAGAAGGGCAAAAGGGGAAGATGTCCAAGGTGGGTGTTATAACGCCTTGCCAACCCATTATGGAGAATCTGTAACGCTATGTTGTTTTTTCACTGATCCAAGATCTCAAGAAGTGCTCAGTCTATATAAGAGATGCAAAAACGAATCAGAAAACCATCAAAACATTACTACAAGCTTCCCAGCATTAATTGAGCACAAAAAAGAGCTTGATTCAAGTCTCCTCCAGTTACCTAACCTAGAGAGCAATTATGATAGCTATTATTCTCTTATTGTCTATTCAAGAACAAAACCCTTAGCTAGTTTTAGCCTTTGGTGCATCACATTTGTATTGTCAAGTGGTGCATCCCTGTCCTAGATTGTGTTGTCAATCGGACCTTTTTACCGTGTATTGAGGTGTTATGACGTGCATCGGTCTAAGAGAAGAAGATTGACTTACTTGTGTAGAAGAAGTCAAAGATCGACTCCGCACTTTGTAAAAGATACTCAATTATAGTGAAATTGGCTCGAAAAGAAGATTTTATTTCGAGAGACTCGTGGACATAGGCCTAAGTTCTTTTGATAGGCCGAACCACGTTACATAGCATGTTCACTTGTTCTCGATTTTTCTCTCTTCACTCTCTCTCTCTCTTTTTAGTACTGTGCTCCTAATTTTTGTGGTTTGCTCAATTAGGTCTTGAAATTGCTTGCTCTATTACTTGACTAGGTGATTAAGGTCTAAAAGATTTAACTTGAATTGAAATCGCTTTCGCACATTGAATTGACCATAGTCTTGCGCATTAAACGCCAACCCCTAATATTCTAACAGATATAGCTACTTTTCTAGTCGTGAGTGGGTTTCTCGACGTCTTTCCCAATGACCTACCCGGCCTACTCCCATGATGAGATGTGGAGTTCTGCATAGAGCTTCAGTCGGGCACGACTCTTGTTGCTCATGCCCCATATCGTATGGTTCTTGCTAAGTTGCGGTAGCTAAAGACTCAGTTGGAGGAACTCTTGGAGAAGTGTTTCATTCGATCGAGCACCTCACCATGGGGTGCTCCAGTCTTGTTTATGCGCAAGAAGGACAATATCTTGCACCTGTGCATAGACTATAGGGAGTTGAAAAAGGTCACTGTGCTGAACTGGTATCCACTACCTCGGATTGATGACTTGTTTGACCAGTTGCAGGGGTCACAAGTGTACTTTAAGATTGATTTACGATCTGGGTATCACCAATTCACCATCTGCAACTGCGATGTCCTGAAAATCGCATTCTGTACCAGGTATGGCCACTATGAGTTCTTGCTCATGTCCTTCGATTTGATGAACACCCCTGCTTATTTCATGGACCTCATGAACAGGGTGTTCTCAGATTTTCTAGATCGATTTGTAGTGATCTTCATTGATGATATACTCGTCTATTCGCAAAGTCGTGACACACACGCCATCTTGGGATGGTGTTGCAGCGCTTGTGAAAGCATAAGCTTTATGCTAAGCTCTCCAAGTGAGAGTTTTGGCTCGAGGAGGTTGCATTCCTTGGACACATCATATCCAAGGATGATCTTGATGTGGATCTGCAAAAGATCGCCGCAGTCACCGAGTGGATGTCTCCGACGACACCGATTGAGGTGCGCAACTTTCTCAAACTTGCGGGATACTATAGATGATTTGTCGAGGGATTTTCAATACTAGCAGCATCCTTGACACAATTGTTGCAGAAGGGTGCCAAGGTTGAGTGGACCCCTGAGCGACAGTAGAGCTTTGAGAAGCTCAAGAGACGCCTCATCTCCGCTCCCATTCTAGCTATGCATGTACCCAACGTGGAGTATTTTGTGTACACAGACGCATCCTGACTTGGGCTTGGGTGCGTACTGATGCATAATGGTCACGTGATTGCTTATGCATCGCGACAACTTAGACCTCATTAGAAGAACTACCGACTCACGATCTCGAGTTGGCCGTCGTGATCTTCACCTTGAATATCTAGCGTCATTACCTCTCTAGAGCGAAGTGAAAGATCTTCACTGACTATAAGAGCTTGAAGTATGTCTTCACGCAGAAGGAGCTCAACCTCCGATAGAGACAGTGGTTGGAGCTCATGAAGGACTACGAGATGAAGATCTTGTACCACCCGGGAAAGGCCAATGTCGTGGCCGACGCCCTGAGTAGGAAGAGTAGAGCCAACTTGGCGACTCTTCTTACCGAGCAGCACCACCTCATCGAGAATATGTGACGATTAGACTTGATGGTGCATGACTGTCTCAGATAGGGTCTCATATGGTCCCAACACTACCAATATGGTTGTGGTCGCCGCCTTAACCATTCAACCTACATTACGAGATGAGAACCGACATGTTGAGGCCTCTGATTCCTTACTTACCAGGTACATAGCTCGTGTACCTCTAGGGACAGTATCTCGGTTCCACATTACCCGGCCTTCGATTTCTTACTTACCATCGATTACGCGTACCAAGATCGTAGCCTTGAATGACAAGATCCTTGCAGAGGCACACGACTCGGGTTACGCTATTCACCCTGGTGAGACCAAGATGTACCAGACACTCCGGAGGCACTTCTGGTGGAAGAAGATGCACCGTGAGATAGCCCAGTACGTGGCTAAGTGTTTGGTATGTCAGAAGGTCAAGACCGAGCGTAGGAGACCAATAGGACTCCTACACCCGTTACCGAAGTCCCAACGAAAATTCGACATCATCACTATGGACTTCGTGACGGGACTACCGAGGACACATGGCAGCCACAATACCATATGGGTCATTATGGAAACGCTTACTAAGATAGCACACTTTATTCCCTTTTGCCTCGAGTTATCGGTAGAGGGAATGGGGAAGCTGTATCTGACTTGGCAGTTCAGATTCCATGACTCCCCAACCCAAATCAATTCTGATCGAGATACCCGCTTCACCTCATATTTCTGGGAGCGTTTTCAGGAGGCATTAGGTACTACCCTGAGCTTTAGTACAACCTTCCACCCCCAGATGATGATCAGTCGAAGCGCACCATTCAAACCTTAGAGGATATGTTACGTGCGTGTGCGCTCAACATAGGTGGAGACTAGGAGTCACATCTCAGTCTAGCCGAGTTTGCGTATAACAGCAGTTATCAGGCATCCATCGGCATGACTCCTTTCGAGGCTTTGTATGGACATCCGGTCCGTACTCCTTTGTGTTGGGATCCTCCTAGCACGTACACCCTTACTTGGGTGGATATCTGGTGTCTTCTGGCATCCTGTTTGCTTCAGGGAAGGTTGTACCAGCCTTGCCATGAGGTGTACCAGTGCTGGTTTTGCCAGTACCATCACTGGCCTTGGTCTTGCACTGGCTTATTGTTTGCTGATTTTGTTTTGCGTATGAGATCAACCCAGAAGTGACGTCTAGGCTGTGAGATTTGATTTGGGCCTTTATGACTTTATAGATTAAATAATTAACTAGGCCCTGTGAGGTATTAACAAGCCTTTAAGGTCTTTTGGACTCTTAGAATTAAAATAGGGCCTTGGGCCTCTGCTGGATTTAAAGAATTAAATTAAAATGGACCTTTGGCCCACTGGACCTCTAGACCCTTGCTGGACCGTTAATAAATTAAATAAGAAATGACTTTGGAAATTATTGGGCTTGGGCCCTAGTGGGCCAAGATTGGTATAATAAAATTTAAATAAATAGTGGTCGAGCCTAATAAAACTAAATAGTTCTAAATAGACCCAAAATAGTAAATACTAATAAAGGACCAAGAAAGGTGTTTTGAGGGAGATGACGACATGATCCGTGCAGTGAGAGCTCTGACGATGGCGTATAAGTCTCGGGTCTCTGATACCACCTAACTTAAACCAAAAACACAAAATAAAAGAAACCAACATGATTTTGATTGAGTTTATTGAGTTTCTTTTGTTTCTTTACTTCTTTATTTTCATATCTATTTCATACTATATAATATGACCTACATATATATCTACGATATTATACGGCTTTGTTATATGTTTGGAATAGTTGGTTAGATACGATAATAAATTAGATAATTTGGACGTAGAACTATTACAAATACGAAGGACTTAATTAAATATATAAACACTTAGTTAATAATAACTAGGATAATATTATTAGCTATTCTAAAATTTATATAATAAATTATTTACAGGTGTAAGTATCTTAACGCTTATAAGTTAAATACAGAACGACACCAAAACAAGTTAGAGTAAGTAAAAATATATTTATAAATATATATTGATCAATTTATCTAATCTAAACTAAGTACAATACAACCCATAAATACCTTTAAACTAAACGCCTGATTATTATGATTAAGTAATTATATAAATATAATATTATATATTATATATTATATATTATACATACACACTTATTAGATATTCTTAAAGCTAACTATTCTTCTTTCTTCTTTGCTTAATTTAAATAATTAAAAGTCCAACTAAAAGTGGTTGAATTTATAAAATGCTTGCTTCGTGCTTTTCTTTATTGATATTTTGTGGGATATCGTCCTGACGACGTAGTAATATCAGAATAATAATGACATGTAAGAAAAAAACTACTTTAGCTAATAAATAAAAGTGAGAACTTAACATGAAACACCAAATTTTAAAAGGAAAAGGCCTGTAGGAATAGAATTCTCACACCCACTATGCAGCAAGGACGCTGCACAGGAATTTGACCAAGTAAACATAATATTTAAATTAAATTAGGAGCATCAAGGACGTCTCAATGCCTAGATCTTACTTTTCTAGTTTACACAAGTTTAAGGATTTCAAACACACATTAAACTGATAAACCTCCAACGTCAAATTAGGAGATTTAGTCGACTCGTATCTACTTGCGGGAGACGAGGCCGTTCTAGACGCCATCGACGCTGACTGATGCGGTATTTCTATGCAATTGTAATATCAAGTTTTAAACCCAAATACCGTCGTGTATCGTAAGTGTACGATTGTCGTTGAGGTTGAATATTGGGTATCGAACACAGGGACAAGTCGATTTACGGATAGTTCGGAACATAATTGGTTCTAAGCAAGTTGTAAAGTTGGTGAAGTGTGTTTGATTCGGTAACCAAATAGAAATATAAAAGAGATATATTTAAGCGGTGTTTTGTCAAATGATCTAGACCTAGGGTTTCGGGGTTGTTGATCCACTTACTCGCTGGGTTGAACAATTATTGATTCAAGTTATTTATAAAATGGGTACGGACTACAATGGTTGGTACCGAGTTAGTGATTTCTCGACTCGGTACCAAACCTAGCACAATTGTGAACCGATAATTAGTCAAGTTCCAACTCGTGCTAGGGGTTAAAACTACCCATTATTTAGGCGTTACTAGAGTTATACTACCCAGGCAATTATGCATTAGGCACACAATTCAAGTTTTAGCCTAACTAACCCTAGATCTAATCTAGTTCCCCTCGGATACGAGATAAATCTAGTGATTTTCCTAGATCGGGATTCGAACTAACTATTTATCAATCAATCAATCCAAATCCAAACAATTTTAATTAAAACAAGGAAAATCCATTTCATAAAATAACATTCATCAAAACATTCAACAAGTTTGCAAGTTTCACATTAACTCCCTAACCCTAGAGAGGTGTTTAGCCCCTCATGGTTGTTACAAGTACAAGAGATCGAATCAAAGACATCAAAAATAAAAGCTAGAGAAGAGAAAATCGATAAAATCCTAAACCGAGCTTTGATTCCAAGTCTTGGCCTTCTCCATTGAACAAAATAGCCCTAGATCTGAACTTTTCTCCCCCAAAATCGCCTAGCAACAGCAGCCCTTGGAGAAGATGAACAAAAGACAAGATAGGAAGGTACTTCCCTCCTCATTCCTAATTAAACCCCTAAATTTTGAAAAAGCGCCCAAATCCTTGCGTCCGCAAGGATTTGGCTGCAACTCTCTAGAAGCAGGAGTAAAAGTTTTGCGGACGCAAGGAGTTCCTTGCGCCCGCAAGAAAAAGGGCCCTGGCTCCTCTGATGCTCGTAGCGGATTATTTGCGAACGCAATCATGTCCTTGCGTTTGCAAGGATTTTCTTCGAGTCTTCTCTGGAAGATGGGACAGAATGTTTGCGGACACAAGGAAATCCTTGCGACCGCAAGGATATGCTGAAGTGCTCCGATTCGTCCGCCTCGAGGTCCTGAACCCAGATCTAGCGTTCGTTTCTCTTCCAATCTCTTGTACCTGCATGTTAAATCAACAACAGGAGAAACAATGCGAACTTGCATGCTTCTACACTACTAAAAGTCAAGAAAACGTGAAAATTGGTCGAAATACATTGCCGGATTACGCGTTCCGACGTGTACAAAATATAACGATCACTGACGCAGGCACTAAAGCAACGGAGCTGCCCCCGGAGTAGAGTCAATTCTGCTTCTTCCCTCCAGTCTTCCCAGGTGCGGGTTTCTGGTGCTTATAACTTTGTCTAAGTGTAAGAACCAGACCAACCAACCTTTCTTTTTCTTTTACTTCAACTGTGGTACCAAAATCACCCATAATTGATAAAGATGACCTTATGGCTTGAACTGTCATAATGCATAATGGTGACTGTACCAAATATTGAGACCAACCTGCATTACATGTCATATGCATTCATACTACACGTGAGATCTAGTATACAGATCGTATAACGTATAGTTATTTTACTAGGTAGACTCGTATCTTTATAGTATATGTATTCGTCAGGAGTGATGAAAGTCGGGCCGGTGATCACCAGTTGGATATGGTTTGAGGGCATCGTGACAGGTGGATTACGTACGCAAGCTAAACTCCCATGGGGTCCCCTCGTCGGAATGTCTTCAAAGATATCCAACTGAAGCCCACTAATCGAGTTCATCACTTGATGGCTCGTAGTGTCATTTGAGAGTTTTATTTTCAATCTCCATATTATAGATATATACTAGCTATTATAAGTTCATCTTTTGAGTGATTAAGGTCGGCGTCTCAGTTTTAGAGTGTGCGTGCCATATGTGAGGTATTGGAGCTATTCCGCTTATTTTTATGAGATCTCTAATATTCGAAGGGCTTTCTCCTTTGACCCCTGGTTGGTATAGAGAAAGTCTGGGTCTCTCCTTTGGTCCTTGGCTGGTACAGGGAGTTCCCTTTTTATTATATTCTTTCAAACGAGTAGTCGGTTCCTTATTTTCGTATGGCAACTGAGGACGTATATGTTTACTTTATATTTTCTCTTTTGGTGAGGTAGGACACATGAATACATTTTTTACCAAATGAGTGTGTGTTATTTCTTGGTCGCTCATGCTTCACTAGGGTGTTTCCTCTATGGAATCTCAGAATTTAGGGTCTAGGCCTTGGATGCTCCTTTTTAGTTGATGCTTCGCCTAGACCCTTCCTTAAGCTTGGTGGCTCCTTTTATAGTTTGAGACTCGCTTAAGGACGGATTTCTGTGTTCTGCAGATTGGGTTTTATTTCAAGGCACTTGACTTAAGTTCCGTACTATATTTATATACTCTAGTATTTATCCAATTCTTTTGGGTTTCTTTCACGACCTTGTTTACGATTGTAGAGCACATTTAGTCGGGTTATTTTAGGAGTGTGGTAAACTAATAAAAGTGAAATAAATAGTTAGTTTAAAATGTGCATAATTATCTATAAAGTGTTGGCTTGGGTCCAACCTTAAAGAAAGATATAAGCTCAAAGGCAGGACTTTAATTCGCACTGAGAAATTTATAATTTCTCATGTTCCACGGTGGTTTGTTGGGTCCAGATGAGGAGATCTTTTTTATGTCCAGCTAAGAGTGCTAGGATGGACTTCTTCCCTTTCCACTTTCCTTTTTCTTTTGTATAGGGTTAAATTGTAGTAGGATAGTGAGGGTCGATCCCACACCTGTTAGTGGGATCATCCTTTTCTGATGTATTTTTGGTCTTTTGTCTTTCTTTTGTTTCTATTGTACAGTTGTAATTAAACACTGGTATAAATATATGGATTTTTAATGTTTGTGTATTGTGTACAAATGTGTGTGATGTTCCTTGTCTATGTATGATTGGTTATCTTTATCTATTATTCTAGTATTTAAATTAAGTCTTTCGTGTACTTGTAAACGAGTACTCGTGGCTCGGGACGGATTCAGAATTTTCACCAGGAGGGTTCAAGATTTACGATTTTTCCCAAAGGGGTTCGAAATGATGCTTATTCTTAAAAAAAAATTATCTTATATGGTCGCCATTTGTGCACAAATATTTCAAATATATGATCATTTTTGTAAAAAACTAAATATATGATTGTTTTTGAAAAAAAAAATTACAGAGGAGTTCAGCTGCATCCCTGGATGAATGTGGCTCCGCCCCTGCATGCGTCGGGATTAACACCCCTAACCTAGTTAGTATTTCAGTAGTGTGACAGATGATTTTGCATTTTTTTTATAATGTGAAAGGAAAACGAGCGCAATTAATATAACTTTGACTCTATTATTTTCAATAAAACTGTAATTTTACTATATATAGTTAATTTATTGTTTTTTACTACATGCTACGAAGTTTAAGTTAATGTGTTATTTTTGAAGAACCATAGCACTAATTATTAATCATTACATTCGGTCTTTTTTAACATGAAGCTGTTTAAGTCATGTAAAAGTTAAAACTATAATACTGTTTTTTTTATCAGAAATCTTTTTACGAGTTACCAGAAAGAAGAAAAGGTGCAACTTTCTGTTGAACCAACCGCAACTCTGCACGCAAGCAGTCAAACACAAACACCCAAAACCCTAATAAAACAAAGCAAAGCTATAAATATATTTTCGAATTTCGAGTGCTCCTTACAGACCTTACCTAAACTATATATGGTATCTAGGCTGCAGACATTGCTGTGCATGCATTTACTTTTTCTTTATATTGTCAAACTCCTGGGGATTGCTGCCCAAATCACATGCGCGCATGTCGGGGTAAGTGAACCATTTATAAACTGTGTAGTTCACGCACTGGAAAATAAATCATCTCTAACGATATTCATTTTCCATTGTAAATATATATGTCAAAATTACAAAATATGTGACTGGTCCACATTTGATCGAGTTATTTATAAAACATAAATTCATATTTTGTATAAAGTTTATTTGTAAGCACAACGGGTACCACCGGATCGGATCCGTTGGGGCCTTGTAGAACAGAAGCAATTTTAGATGATAATCCTGTAACTACAGAAGCCTCTGATCTGATGAAGTGCAGGTATGTACTATGTAGGTATTATTATTTATATGTATGCCATCGAATCCCCATCAAGGCATCAACGACTAAGAAATTTCATTATTCTACGTCTACGCGCGATCGAGTAGGTTATCACTTTAAGCATCCACTTACAAAGTTAAGTTACTTTCATCTGACTTTAGTTTTCTTTTTAATTGTGAACGCAAAAGCAGAATTAGAAATTGGCTACCCCTACGGGCTACGGCCCTACCCTCTCCGAGACGACTGCCTCCTCCAAATCCAATCATTTTAAGTAAAGAAGGCGTGAGAAGCAAGTTTAGTTAGATATGTATATTTTAAAATGCTCTTAATTCTTACACACTCCCACAAATCTTAATTTGACCAATGATGGGAGAGGAGCGCTGTCTCTGTGAGTGTTACTCGCCAGAAATTGAGGACTTGCCTAAACAAAAACATCATAAAAACATATCGATTTGTATATAAAATTGCAATAGGATATTTAGTGCTTTCACATCATACCCTCTATCATCAGAAGAATATGTAGAGTACGGGTAGGGTCGAGTGACCGTTTTTACTTATGTTATTATAGTATTATATATACATCAAATTATCAATCTGGGCCCAAGGACAGAGAAAGGAATTCCAATGCAAAAGAGATGCATTGACAAACAACCTTGAAATTCGTCTGAAAACAACAATGAAGATATGATGTGAAAGCACTAAATATCTTATTACAAGCGGATGTGATTCATGAACTTTATGCATGAAATTTATGCTAAAACATGGAACAGTGGAATGGATGCGAATGCATACTTCCGAATGTATATTGCCTAAATAAGTTTTACTCGAGGAAGCAAATAAAAGAGCAGCGGAACCATGTTAGTTATTAAAACAATTGAGCTTTGGCAACAAATCCCAAGTAAACAATTCAGCACAACCAAACATCAATATCACATGGAAGCATAGAGTTCAAGAAAAATGTTTCCTAAAAGACTACAAGCAAGTGTTGGCTAAGCTCTGCTATCAATATGCCCATAGGGCTCTCTTCTTAATCTGGCACACCTCACCTTTTCTGCCACAGATTAATGTAAAAATCTGTGATAATGTCACAAAGAAGTATGATATGGTGTAGGGTGCAGTCTAGAGAGAGAGAGAGATAGATGTACATACACTGGACTCAGGCTCAAATTAGCCCAATTTTGCGAACATCTTGCTATACAATTGTTTATCTTTCCTGTTGAACTCTCTCACCTTCTCCTTCAATGTCTTATATTCCAATTTCACATCCCTGCCAAAAAATAAAAATAAACACATGTTACAGTCAATAGATTCCACCTTACAGAACATTAACAATAAATTTTCAAATAAATTGAAAAGAATCTTAAAAATGAAAAAGTTATAGACGTGATCTCAAATATATAGATTGATTGGGTTTCAAATTTTGAGCAATTTAAGTGTTATCAGACAATTAAATATGGACTGCTGCGATTTAAGCATCAAATGACCTAAAATTGCACAAAATTGAAACACAATCAATCATCGAGTTTAAGAACGTCTGTGAACTTTTTCTATTTTTATTTTTAAGATTCTTTTATGAATTTATCTAGAAATCCATAATCCAAATTGTCATGATAATCCATTGTAATGTCTAATGTTGGACCCTCCAATAAAAAGTCAGATACCTGTTGTCAGGATCAATCTCAAGTGCCTTCTTAATATCAATCTCAGCCAAATCCAAATCAGCCAGATTGATATATGCTTGTGCTCTCCTGTATAATGCCTTCACACTCCTTCCATCCAACTCAAGCACCTAATAACAGAAATAAGAAAATATAATCAAATACCAAAATTATCTAATGGTCCAGTACAAGAGGAAAAACATAATTAGAATAACTCAATACCTTGGAGCAGAGTTTCTCAGCTTCCTTGTAGTCTTTCAGCTTGAGCTTACAGGCAGCATTGTTGAGTTTGCAAGTTATTTTAAGCAACTTTGATTGTTTCTTCTCCTCATCACTGAATGAACTATCATACTCAATGAACTTCACTGCCTAAAAGAATCAACACGGGGAAATGCAAAGATCAATTGGCTCTTCATATTTTAACCTTAACAATACTGTATGTACGGTTCAATAGAATACAGTACCTTCTCATATCGCTTGGAGGCCTTTGCATACTTGCCACTCTTAAATAGTGCATTGCCTTCCTCTTTCTTCTTACCAGCTGCCTCAATCTTCTCTGCATTGTTCAAGTCCCATGATTCCTTCTCCTGTATTTCAAATTAAAAAATGATGAAATTCCAATGAAGGAAAATAAGATATCTCTACATTCAATACATATTATAAAATCCTGAATGCATAAAAAGTTTTCTAAGCTGCAGAAGCAGTGCTACAATTAACAGGAATACAGATAATAACTAATAGGGATTTCCGGGATTTCCTTTCTCTAATAATATCACAGAATAACTTAAATGTTGGGGGTATAGGACAGAACTTGCTTGTTTACATCAATCTCTCTGTGGATTGGTCCCAGCATGTAGAAACCACACCAAAAGCATCATATTAATTACCATAATTTTTATGTCTTTCTGTAATAAAGCTTAAAAGGCCCATTTTGAGACTCTAGGTTCTTCATGCCTAAATAACCATTAGACATAGACCAACCTTCACAAAAGAGACAAGCTCAATTTCATAGATGACAGTGGAGTTGGCAGGAACCACAGCCAGATCTTGCTTCGACTCAGTAGAGGAGAAGGCATGCTCTGGCGGTATAGTGACAAGTGCAACCTCTCCCTTCTTCATGCTCATCACCGCTCTGTCAAGACCCTCAATCACTTGATCTGCACATAACCACACTACTCAGTCAAATTTTACATATAGTATGACGAAACATGAAGAAGAATTGGAAAGTTCATACCTTCGTCAGTCTTGAACTCAAATTCCTCCTCTTCATGACCCTTCTTTGTGAAAACAGTTCCATCCTGAAGCTTTCCAAGCAGTTTAACTGCACCATGGCCATTCATATCAATATAACATCAATATCACAAGTAAAAAAGCACATGTGACGGGTCCTCATTGGATTAAGATGCATCTTTTCTTTAAGAATACTTTTTTTCTTGGTCAAAAATAGCTCAGGAATGTACCAAGCTACAGGGCAATATGGATTGAAAGTAAAACTCTTCAGAACAGTTTATATAATATTGATTTAGAAGTAGTGTAGATATGTTGAATTGAAGTACCCTTGACGACTGCTCCTTCGTTGGGCCTCTCATACCCTTCTCCTTCCTTGAGGATTTTTTTGGTTATTTTCTTGTCATCTCCAATCTCTGTCACTGTTTTCCAGGAAACCAATTCAAGGTCTATGTGAAGATTTGCATTTGCTGGCACTGCTCCTTCCTCAACTGAGGCTGGTCTCCCTTTCTCACCAAATCCATCTTTACAACAGTAAAAAAAATAATGTCAGACTAATTTTTAATACATTCTAGATGACTTTGATGCTGTAGCATTTCAGCCATTTTAGGCTTAGTCAGCACTTCTGGATTCATCTTTTGCAAGCCACTTTACAGGTACTCCAGTTTCAAAGTACAAAAGGACTAACTGCACTCTTCATAAGGTAGGCATTTCAATCTTAATTCTGGGTAAGATGCTTAAATAACAGCATTTGACCATGCCATCTTGGTTCTTCAGATTCAAGGGAATTTGGTTTTAAACATGTTTCATTAAGCAGTAACACTAACAATAAACATACACTGAGGCTTGACTGTGAGGAAAACTTTCTCAGACTTCTTCATTGTTTTCACAGCATTTGCAACTGCAGGACAGAAGTATCCTACAATAATTTTAACATCACATTAGTAAGATTAGAACTACATAGCATCATAAAAATTATATAAAGAAATACAAACAAACAGCTTATATAGCTCATACTAACCATCTTTAACAGTAAATTCAACACCATCTGATTTTGAAATGACAGTGCCATCCTCCAACCGTGCCTCATATTTAACTGCAACAAAAAGAAGCAGGTCATTGTACATCTAGTAAATTTACAAAACTACACCTATTCATGATCCTATCAAGTAAAATATGAAAAATTTGAACTACTCTTCAACAATCCATTGTTTAACAAACCACCATACTTTTTGTCAGTGTTTGATTCCCAGAAAACAACAGAACTGCTCCAGTCAATGTTGCATGTGACCCTTGCTAAAATGGAAAAACGAGAAGGAAAAATAAATAAAGAACATAAACATACCAAGAACTTCATCGGGGTCCTTCGGATTCTCCCACTTCTCTCCCTCGGTGACAATTTTTTTTATAATGCCTCCATCCTTGCAAATGTCTTTCACGCTTGACCATGAAAGAAGCTCAACATCAAATTGGAGCGTTGCATTGGGTGGGATTGTGGGAGGGGACCCCGACTCACCATAGGCCAACTCAGCTGGGATTGTGAAGATTGAGTTCTCTCCTTTCTTCATTGTCTTGATACCAATATCCCATCCTTTAATCACTTGCCCTGGAATTTAAAATTTTGAAATAAACAAGAGCTGTTAAAACAAAGCACATTTTGTATACTAGTGTCTTGAGATTACTATAAAGAGAATACAGTTTGGTTACTGCGAATTTAGCACTAATGCATTATGCAACAGGTAGATCAAATTTTTAGTAAATATGTATAGGAAGAATGCAATTTATCCAGTAGACGAGACCAGCATCCAGTAAATGACCGGTACTGGTAGGTATATTGAGAATCAATCTACTAATTTAGATTAATCCAGCAATACCTGACAATTATATGTGCAACTTGCTGTCAAGCCGATCCAATGCAGACTCAATTGACCAATTGACAACGAAATTGTGAAGTATAGAAAAAATATAAAAAGCTAAAAACATGTTTATGATCTCGTATAGATAAAGGCAAATCATGCAAGTAACACCAAGATTACAACACTAATATCGTTTTTATAACCATTACAATTGAACACAATAAAAAAACCTGGACTTATTGTGCATTGCCTTCAATAACATAGCACTGACAGCAAGGAGAAAAGCGTGCTTACCTTGTCCAAGCTTGAACTTGAATGGGTCCCCACGATCACGACTCGAATCAAACTTGGTGCCATCAAGCAGTGTCCCAGTGTAGTGAACTATACAAAGTACAAACAGAAAAATATGAGATCTATCGTCAATTTCTAACACACAATCCAAACAGACGAGTAGAAAGAAAACCAAAAATATGCAATACTACATGATACATACCTTCTACCTCATCGCCATTTTCAGGAGACTCCCAACCTTGCCCTTCCTTAAGAAGCTTCTTCTTCAAACCTTGCTTCCCGATTTCCTTCTCTTCTCCCACCTTCATTATCGGTGCCTCATCTGGGAATTCCATGTCTTCTTCGTTCATGCCCCCCATCATTTCATCTCCCATCCCCATTGGCATCTCCATCTCCTCGTCCATGGCGATTCTTCTTCAAAACCGAACAAAGAATTTCAGAGAATAGTATTTCGATTCGATGAATGCTACTAGTTTGTGGCAGCTCGAGCCTCGAGGCGAGGCGAGGCGAGGCGAGGGTTTTAACCTTATGGGGTTTGTGAAGGAACTTCAAACTTCAGCTGCTGTTAAATTTTACGAGCAGTATTACTTGGGACAATTATATTGTTGTTGTGCGAGTACAACCAATAGGATTGAACCATGTCATATGAACGTAAAACCCCGTAAATTAATTAATGGGACAAAAGTTCGATTAGGTTTGGATGAAAATTAAGTAAATTCTTAATCGCTTCATTATGTCTACGACAGTTTACAATTTCAAACGTGGCTTTTGAATAATGGATAGGATTACCTGATACCAACTGTGCGTAAACCTTCTGTAAAAATCGTGGGTCTATTAGCAGAGATCGAGAAGAAATTCTAGAGAGTTCCAAAATCTGGAAAGAGAGCAGAGAGGACAGGATGTGTTAGGATTTAGGAACCTGATGCTTGCTTCTAGAGACTAGAATCTAGAGTCTAGACTTTGCGGTGAACTATGGGCTATGGGCTATGGGCTATGGGCTATGGGCTTTTCGGCTCTGCAAGTCTGCATTACCCAAATGAGTCTTTTTTTTTGTTGAACAGATTAAGCCCGTAGGCTTTTGGTTGCACACTTGCACGTCGCCACGTCGGACAGCTTGTATTGCAAGTTGCAACAGAGTCTGAGCTCTGAAGTGTATTATTATTATTATACTATTATTCGGCGAAGAAAAAAAGGAAAATATAGCAAGAGATGACAAGTTCGGCAAAAGTAGAATAGTGTGCCAATTTGTAACTATTCTTTTGTTAGATGAATGCAAAAAATGAAAATAACAACAATAACAACAACAATAAAATTTTGTATATCAAGCAAGTTGGATAAGCTAACAATGAAGGTATTATTGAGTTTCAATTTTATAAGATTAGCAAAAAATTTACATTAGCTCATCAAATTTACCGCAACTCTTCTTCTTTCGAACTATTAAAAAAATTGGATCTGTTTCATTTTAAAGCGTGTTCCATAATTCCACCTCAGTAGAATTGACCCTTTTTCCTTTTATTTGATAGAATTGTCCCTTCATTTGATTGGATAACGTTGAGGATTAAGTGCAAAAGTAAGAGGTATACAACTTAGGCCTAATCAATGGTTTCACAAATTTAACATTATATATTCAATTGTAGTACAATTTAGTGAGAACAGGTTTTTTATAACTAATGACCGTAGGCTATCATTTACTTGATTTTGTTTCCATGAGTACATTTATATTTGTTCATTCCATCAACTATTTAAATTTTCCAACAACATCTGACCCTCTATTTTTGCTAGATTGAAATCTATTTTCCAACCCGTCCCCATATACACATCAAAAGTGGAGATGATCATCACAAAATGAAGCACATATGAGAACCCTTTTCTAATACTTCTAAGCTAGATTAGCTCATCATCCAACAGATCCGAAACTACTTTAACGTTCATCAACCTTGATCTACGAGCAACATTTGCCAAGTTGTGAGCTTCCTTGACCTCTTCTCTAGCAATATGTACGACCTACAAGTTTGGTATCTGTTGAGCCAAAAGAAGTGTACGTTTTTGCCAATAGTCTTCCTACCATATGTGAATTTGTGTCATGTACTAATCGTGTGTTAAAAGTTAGTACAATGTCTTTACAATCAGAATATATTACAATATGCATGTTTTGCGAAACATTTTTTTAATTTCTTTAATTGCTTGGAGCAATGTCGCTGCCTATGTAGAGATTTGCTCAGGTGATATCACCTGGTATGCCCATGAAAACAACTTTTGGTTGTTACTGTCTAGTGCTACTCTCGCTATGCCTGTTTTTTCAGTCGGTTCCCATGACCCATCGATTAAATGCAAATGTCTTGATCTGTTGTCCTCGGTGTGAGCTGAGGTTTTGGGGGATTTGGAAGTCCTTGTTGAGCCTCAAGTGTTGTGTAGTCTCGGATGAGTCTCAGGCGATTTTCTTGACAAGACAATTGATACAGAGATATAGAGAGCAGAAGAAGGATTTACATATGATATTCATCGACTTGGAGAAAGCTTATGACAAAGTACCGATGAAGGTCATTTGGTGGACACTTGAAAAGAAGAAAGTCCCAACGAAGTATGTTAACATTATCAAAGATATGTATGATAACGTTGTGACTAATGTCAGAACATGTGACGAAGAGACTCATGACTTTTCCATTAAAATAGAATTACATCAAGGGTCAGTCTTGATTTCTTACATGTTTGTCTTAGTGATCGATAAGATCACGAAAGATATACAAGACGATATTCATTGGTGCATGCTCTTTGCAGGCGATGTGGTCCTAACTGACGAAAGTAAGGTAGGACTGAGTAGAAAATTGAAGTTGTGGAGGAAGAGTTTAGATACAAAAGATTTTAGACTTAGTAGAACTAAGATCGAGTATATGAAGTGCGAGTTCAGTGGTATTCGATCAGAAGATGGTAATGTCAGTTTAGATGTGCAAGAAGTGCCTAGAAAAGCACATTTCGACATTTCGATATGAATTTTCTAGCTATTTTTTTTAAAACAGTCATGTTTAATATTAAAAAAGACCTCTTCAGGACACTTTTTAAAAAATATCTAGAAATCTCTAAAAATCATAAAATTTGGTTTTCTACTAACGAATAATTTATTGAGCTACTTAAATTGGTGTTAATTAAAACAATCCAACGAAGAAAAAATGCATAGCACGAATGCTCACTAATTATGTATATCCCCGTAGCCGGATTCTCATTATTATATTATATCGTCATCATCATTATTATTATCATAATTATCAACTTTTCTATTATTCAATTAACGCTTACCATACAACAATTCCGCTCTTCTGAATAGTCAATAATATCACTCTTTTAGCACTTTTCTAAAATCACACTATTCTATTTTTACTATTCTAAATTGAGTTTTTCTATCGTTATTTTTGTTTTGCCAAAATTAGTTGTACTCTTCCAAAATTAGCTGTATTTTTCTTACTATCAACAGATGCATGTCAAGATTACCAAATGCTTCTTGAGAATTATAAGGGTATGTGTTAAAACGAGCTAAAATTTTGAAAACAACTAATTAAGTATTTAAAGAAACATTTTTTAAATAATAAAATGTTCAACGTTTACAAAATCATATTATGTATTATTATATGTTTAAAACAATTAATGCTGTGTTAAGTTAGCTATCTATATATATGTTAAACTAAATTTTGAACCAAAACGTTTAAAAAATTAGCACAAGATGAGCACTGCTTTCACAACTCTTTTGGGCTTTTGGCAACACGACCAAATTACAATACTATCATTTAAGAATAGAGCAGCAGGGAACTATCAGATGGAACCAATTCATTAGGAATATTTTTTACAAAATAATTTTGTATATTTATAGAATTGTCAAATTTTTTTGCTGTAAAAAAATCATGTATATTTAAAAATGTACATTATTTTGTCTTTTTCTGAAAAAAATTATAGATCTTGCCCCTCCTGACGGAAATCATGTGTCTGCCCTGTCTCCCAATGATTATAAATTTATAGTGTTTTTATTATTTTGTTTTCTTATAAAATTGTTTTAAGTAATGTAACCTTAAATATCCACAATGATATGAGACCTCCAATGATATGATTTCTTATTATTTTGCTCGTTATATTATGTTATGTTATATTATATTATATTATATTATATGAGCAAGATTATAGTAATATGCATAAGACACCTCCTTCCGTCTTATGCGGTCATGCAGTTGCTCGATAAATTGAGATTTAAGTTTCTCAATAAATTCTTCATCTTATATGAAATCAAGTTTCGTGATTTTAGCGCTTTCTTGTTATTTTTTAAATATGCATATTACTATAGCCACCTAGAATGGAATGGAGTGTCCTATGCATATTACTATAGCCTTTTTCAAATTATATTATATCACATTACATTATATTGTGTCTAAAAATTAATTAAATTCGGTGCAAATGTACCCTTAATTATTGTCAGCAATAAGTTAACAGGAATAAGGTAATATATGTCCACTTTGTTGCATTTATAGAAAAAAAAAAAAAAAAAGAGTTGAGATTTCAGTGCAATTGAAGTGAACTTTAACATTTTAGCCGTCCACAAATCAAAACATATTTTTTAGCAAAATGTAGGAATACCACCGTGCTGCATTCCTTACCAGTACCACCAGTCAGCATTTCTATTTCTTTTTCTTTTTCTTTTTCTTTTGCTTTTTTTCGTTTTCTTTTGTATTTGATTACATCCATAGAAGCCCATAGACACAAGAACTACACTAAAGCACTCGATCTAAAGTATTTCTGGAGGAAAGCACTCGATCTAATGTTAAAATTGATACAAGAAATAAAAATGAAATAAAAGAAGAACACGGAGGAGGAGGGTATACATAAAGAGACGTAAACATAGGAACTATTGACCGCTCTCAATTTTTGCTGCAGCAATGTTGTCCTCGTCATCCATATATCTCTTCCAGAACCAATGCTTCCTCCAGACCTTCGTCATCTCATCTATCGGTATGTTCTTGGTCTCGGGCAGGAGGAAGATGACGAACAAGCACATCAACACGACCCACCCGGCAAAAAAGAAAAAGACACCGGCACGCATGGTGCAGAGCATCGAGAGGAAGGCCTGGGCTATGACGAAGGTGAAAAGCATGTTGGAGCTAACTGCGAAGGCATAACCAGCTGTCCTGGTTTCAAGTGGGAACGTCTCACTGGGAATCAGCCAACCGAGTGGGCCCCACGACCAGGCAAAGCTCATCACATACACGCAGACGAGGACCACAACTGCTAATGCAACGCCTTTCGGCAGATTGCCGGAATTCTGCAAGAATTTCATGAGAAGAGCGCCGATTGCAACCTATATATGCAAGATGGTTAGAATGGTGATCCAGGAAATAAATTTTAGTTCAAATTTACAACACCTTCCTAAAATTATGGCAAAAGTGAAGAAACTAAACTGAGTGTAGTAGTTGAGGACAATATTCTCAATGTTAGAGGTTGCAGGTTTAAAGTCCGATATAGAGATTTTTGTGGTCGACATTTAAATGGAGGATACTAGATTCTCCTCTTTAATTATCACACACAAAAAAATATGGCAAAGTGGAAATTTGTTGTTGTATCTCCGGCTAGTATATGATGTGTTACACACACACACACTTGATTATACCTGAGTGATAAGCATTTGAACGCAAGCCTCTAGGAGAAGTGGCTTCCTGCCAGTCTTATCAACCAAGACAACGGAGACCACAGTCGATAAAACATTGATTGTTCCGACAATTGCCGCAGATATCAACGAGGCATCACCGCCAAACCCAACGGTTTGAAACAAAACGGGGGCATAAAACATTATGGCATTAATGCCAGTGAATTGCTGGAAGACCTGCATTGCGATTGCAATTACCAGCTGTGGCCGAGACTGCCTCTCCATGAGGTTTCGGAAAGGATGCTTCACTTGCCGTGCCATCTCACTGGCATGTACCATTTCCTGGTACTCGGCTTCCACATCGTCAATACCTCTAATTTTCCTCAAAATGTCCTTGCCCTCAGTTAATTTCTCATGTTCGATCAGGCTGGTTGGAGTCTCAGTGATTAGGAAGGAGCCTGCACACAGAAGTGCAGCCGGGACTCCAGCAAGGCCGAGTGCAAGTCTCCAACCCCAAGGATGGATGTTTGCCGCAAAGTAGTTGACGATGTTTGCAGCGAGGATTCCGACTGTGACATTCAACTGGAATAGAATGTTGAGGCCACCACGGTACTTCACTGGTGCCATCTCTGACAAAAAGAGAGGAGCAGCCTACAGGTGCATGACAGATAAATTGATATTAAATTTTTTACTATGAAATGGGTGGTTTGTGCTTAACTAAAATTAATTTGTGGTACTCTCTTAGTTTTCCTATGAAGAAGGATTATTAGGAAGTTTTTTATTTGTTTTTAGTCAATTTATCAGTCATAAATTAAAAAAGCTTAAAACTTATTTTTAAAAAAATCTAATTATTAGAATAATATTAATGTCATATGCATTAAATGGAATAACACCCTTCCTTCTTTGGATTTTGAAAAGGATAAGGTCATTTCAAAGGTTATCTGAAGACTAACATAGAGTTAAAAATTTATATTGGAATTTGAAAAGGTGCATTAATAGGCACGAATCTTGATCAGATCTACTTTCTCAAGAATTAACAAATCAAATTAATTACACTTATATAAAATAATAGCACACCTGATTTGCAAATCCAACTCCAATCCCCAGCAAAATCCTCCCAATGATAAGCATCAAAAGGTTGGTTGCCGCTGCGTTTAAGAGAACTCCGGCCAAGAAAAGGACCGAGGCCATTTGCATTGTGAGCTTGCGGCCGTAATTGGTGCATGTCCTGGAGGCGACAAAACTCGCCAGCAGAGCAGCCAAGTACAAGGAGGAGGTGAACAACTGAAGGTATTGGTTGTCATATTTGCAGTAGTTGTTCTCTTTCACCTCATGCTTCTTTGCATACACAGCCGGGAAGAACTTCTCCAAGAAGTCGTCCATCGATGTAACTCCACCTATTTGATTATGCAAATATAAATACTAAACGAAAATTTATGAAAATTTTATGCCATTTTTTTCGTTGAAATGGGAGTGAGGGCTTTTTACCCTCTGAAAATTTTATGTCTTATCATTAACAGTTGCTTTGTTTTTTGTTATTGACAAAGATATTTGTAAAATATTTAACATTTTCTGCCTAGAAAAAGATGTGTTTATAAATATAAAATCTTCCAGTACTCTCTCATACTATTAGGCAATGTAGTTACTTTGTACCAGTATCGGACCTGATTGCTATATATCCCAGCTTTCATAGAAATTTTATGTAAATAAAAAAAGGAAAACAAAGGGTGGTACGGGTACCAGAAACAGAAAACACAAAAAGGTTGCAAACTAACCAGAGATGCCAATATCATAGCCAAACATCAGTCCACCTGTGGCAGCAACAATTGCACAAAGAACCACATAAATAGTCATTTTGCCTCCAAAGTCAGCACCGCCTCCATTGGCTACAACAACAGCAGGCATTTTGCTTTTGTTCTCTCTCACTTCCCTCAGGTAGAAACAAAACGAAAGACGAAAGTGTGTGTAGATAGGCAGATTAGCAGGGAAGGGTTTAGTGGCAACACAAATGGAACTGTTATATTATAGAGAAAGTAGGTACATGTGACAGATCGCCACACCTTGGAGATGCATTGTGCTTGTTAGGGTGAGCTTATGGCATTTGCTAAATATAGATTTAGTGTAGGTTCAGTGTGCTAAATTAAGGTATGCTTATCTCTATACTCTGAAAAGACAAATTGTTTAATTGATTTATTACAAGCTGGCTACTGAGCTGTGTGTCATGCCATGCATGCATAATGGTTTTATTCTGAGATGCTATTGACCAATAAATTTGCTGAATTTTGTGATGACACGAATAATTACATTGTGGTGGCAAAGGAAAACCCTAACCACATATGATCCGGATAAAGTTTAGTATTAAATCAACCTAAATCAATCAATTAATTAAGATTCTGATATATACTAATAATAATGAGAGAGAAAACTAGATTTCGGATTACAATATCTCAAACTTATCAAATAGTATCTTCCTTTAGAAAAAAAATGATACTTTCTATTTATGAAATGTGCGCAATTAATGCACTTGTGCAATGGCAGCTATTAGCTAGAATAATCTAAAATTTGTGTAAAATACATGCAGCGGAAAACATTTCTCAAGAGCGTATTCATTTTGCCAAAAAAAAGAGATCTATCAGACTATCACGATTCAAGTAATTATTATTTGCACCGTACGAAATACATACGTGCCATGATTAGATTTAGATAGAAACAACCATCAACAATCTGTAATTCTGTACGCCGGATTGAATATTTAACAATCTACTGTATAAACATTTTTGTCCGGTCCCTATTACAAACAGTTGACGTGTAAATCCTCCCCACATTTGCATGGATATATATATATATATATATATATATGAGCATGGCTAAAATAATATGCATAGTACAACACATAACGTACTATGGGGTCATTTGTATTTAATTTGGTCATTAAATTGATATTTAAGTTGCTCAATAAATTTTTCATATTAAAATCTTGTAGGAAATAAAATTTCGTGATTTTTAGAGCTTTCTTGCTATTTTTTAAATATTTTTTAAAAACAGTCCAAAAATGACACTTTTGTAGTATTAAATCTGGACTGTTTTTAAAAAAATTAGCTAGAAAGCTCTAAAAATCACGAAATTTGATTTCCTACAATATTTTCATATGAAGAATTTATTGAGCAAATTAAATCTCAATTTAATGACCTATATCTATATGCATAGTACAAAATGTGGTGTACTATGCATATTATTTTAGCCATGCTCATATATATATATATATAACTATATATACTAGGCGTGCGTGCACGGCAACGGAAGAATGTTATGTAAAGAAAAATAATATTTACTAAGAGAAAAATATATAATAATGAAGAAAATTTAATTATTTAATAATTTTCAACGATAAAATAATAAGTATTATTTTCGATTCAATTTAATCCCTCGATGGAATTGACAACTAATAATAACTTCATAATTTAATATAGTTAAAATTTTAATTTGATAAGAGTTCATAAAACTGCAACTGCATCTTTAGTATATAATATCAATTTTTATTTTTAATATCTACATTTCTGATTTTTAATATTTCTTTTGGTTCAAATATTCTTATATCGTATGTACATGTGTCTACTTTATTATATATTGAGAATATTAAATAAAATGTAATAGCAATTAATTGTATCTTACTGTTTTATATCTCCTTGTAAAATTGTACATAGTATTTTCTATTAATTAGCTGAACTAAATGCATTTCTCAATTATTCTTATATTTGTATTCATATAGAATTTTAGATGCCTACTTTGTTTATATGGACCTAAATATTTTTTCTTATGTTAAAAATAAATTTCACATTTATTAAGCAAGTAAAAGGGTTTTGATTTTAATATTTTACAGAAAAAATGATTATAGTATTCTACAGAAAGAAATAGAAATAAAAATAAATTGTCATATAAAAAAGGTCCATATAAAATAATCATATAAAAGGTAATAATCAGGAGGAAGAATGTGGGGGCAGAAAAATATTTTAGTTAAAATGGTCATTATGATTTAGTTGATTTTGCATGCTCAAAGCATTTTTATTTTAAAAATATTGGAAACTGATAGTTGCAGGATTGCACAAAAATATTTAGGATCGAATATGGAAGGATATGATAATGATTTAAACATGGAATCATACAAAATTATTGTTATTTTAAAATTGAACAGTTAAAGAAATAACAAGATAATTGATGTATGAGAGAAGCATGCCTTAAACAAAATAATAAATGAAGGCTAAAATTGCTTTTCAATAAAAAGCCTTACATGTTGTGGTGTTAGTATAAATATTTATGGTGTCAATATCAGCACCCATATTTTGTTTGATGTTTTTGGAAGGAAGGATAGTTTATAAAATTCCCCAAATAGGAAGGAGGCGAGAGATAATTATTTTTTTCTTTTTTTGTACGTGAGTGGCAGACCAAAGTATACGGGAATTGAAAGTCTAAAATTGAGCGGTTATGATTGAAAGAAATGAAAATCTCGCGCTTTGTATTAATCTGAGAGGTGAATAGAAGTTTGGAGTCAAAAACTCCAATCTCATTTTATTAGTAGCAAGGATATATATATATATGAGGGGATCCATTAGCCTCTCGTAGCCTCTCCATCAAAATTAATGAAAATTATTGATCTGTACCGTTGAAAATATTCTTCATGCTAATATAGACTTAGAGACCAAATTTTACATTTTTCGATTTTTTTTACTATTTTATCGGACGGGTTGAAAATTGTATTTATCTAACGACTTATAGACATCCAATTTTCAATCCGTCCGATAAAATAGTAAAGAAATTAAAAAAAATGTAAAATTTGGTCTCAAGTCTATATTAGTATGAATAATATTTTGAATGGTCCGAATCGGTCATATTCATTGATTTTGGTGGAAAATGGTGCATGAGGCTACGAAGAGGAGGCTACGGATCCCCCATCTCTCTGTATATATAAATGCTATGACGCACTACGAAGCCATGATTAGTTTTGACATCACACTCAAATTTCAAATAAGAAAATTTGAAACAATCGGTCTAAGCCGTCCAATGTGATCTTCATATTGAAATCTCACTAGAGATTAAAATTTTCAATATATATATATATATATATATATATATGAGCAAGGCTATGGTAATATGCATAGGATACTCACTTCTGTCCTATGCGGCTATGTTGCTATGCATGTTTAATTTGTTCAGTAAATTCTTCATATCAAAATCTTGCAGGAAATCAAATTTTGTGATTTTTAGTGCTTTCTTGATACTGTTTAAATATATTTTAAAAATAGTCCAAAAAATGACACTTTTTAATATTAAATCTGAGTTGTTTTTAAAAAATAACAAAAAAAACTCTAAAATCACTAAATTTAATTTCCTACAAGATGTTGATATGAAGAATTTATTTAGCAACTTAAATCTCAATTTATTGGACAAATGCATAGCGCATAGGACATAAGGAGTGTCATATGCATATTACCATGGCTTTACTATATATACTAGGAAACGCAGCGCGGCTACGCCGCATCTTTAAAGATTTTTTGTTGTGATAAATGATGTATTATTTTGCATTAAGAACATGCATGTATCATATAAATTAATAAAATTGTTGTTATGTGTTAATACATATTTATTATATATTTTTGAATTATTTGGAGAACATATTGCTCGCTTTTTGAAAGGCATATTGGTAAGGTATATTGATAGGAATTGCGTCGCAAGCACGCCACGTCTTTTTTATTTTGAAATATCTTTGTATTAAATTAGTATATAATCTCTAATTAAAAAATATTATAAACAACAACATTAAGTAAATTAATTAAATAAGTTACATACATCAATATGGTAAAAGGAACTATAAAATATATATCTACAATATAATTACATGTTTCATATGTGAAACAAATTGAAAAGAAGATACAATAATAAAATAAAATTAGAGTGACATTTTTGACATGTTTTTCTATTCATCAAATGATTTAGAACACTAAGTTTTAATTTAACAATTTGAGCAATGTGTAAATTGATTTAAACATATATAAGTATAACAATTAGCCATTTTTCTTTTCTGCTTAAAAAAACGTCCATATTATAGAGATACCAGTTGCCTGGAGTTTCAACATTTCTTAATAAAAACTTTTTTGTAGAAATAAAGAAAATGATGTTTAATCTAAAAAATTTCTGGATTGTGCTTGCTACAAAAAATACATAGTATTATCTTAATAATTATTTTTTATCCTAAATACATAACGAAAGCACTATAAATAAAGAAAAAATGATCATAGCATTACTTAACATTCAATAATTTTCTACCCAAAATACCAGTCATAATGAATCCTTAATTGCAAGCATGTAAGAGACTAAGTGACCTCATTAAGAAAATCGAATGCTCACATAGTAGCAACTGAATATTATTTATATAACATTAATCATGTGTGGGTCAAATAACAGAATATCAAAAAAGTTTTTTCTAAACATTAATCGCGAGATATATATGAGGTCTCATTTTATTTGAAACATATTTCAAAAGATAAAGACGTGATATGATAATATAACTATTTTATGAGAAACTGTTCTTGGATAGATCTTGTTAAGCATATTCCAAAGTAGAATACCATTTTAACAAATGACTTAAATCCTCCTCTAAAGATGTTCGTGGCAATTCGGTAGTACTCGTATTTCTAAGCCAAAGTTGTCACCACATCTTCTAGCTATTGAAATTGAGTTTAAGAAGGAAAAGTAAATTAAATGTCACACAAATTGAATTACTATTTTTTTATAAAAGAAGAATTGCATAATCAAAATGCTCCGATAATAATTATCTAAAAAAGACTAATAGAGAAATACTAATATAAAACCTTCAATTTAAAGAACAACAGACTAATTGTTATTGTCACACCCCAGAAATAATGACTAACTTAGGGGTGTTAATCCCGCCACGTGTACTTGATTTCAAGTATACGAAAGGCTTAGTTGACCACTCAGAAATATAAATAAGAATAGTTTATTTTACTTAATATAAGGAAAAGCACACACATTTCACACACAATACATGAACATCCAACAAATACATATATATAATCCAACGTCTGGATGCAAGGTTTACAGCGAAAGCAAAACAAAAGTAAAATACATACTGAAGAGGGCGATCCCATCAAAGGATGTGGGACCGACCCTAGCTAACCTACTACACACTAATCCTAACAAAAGGAATAAAAGAAAACAAATGGATTGAATCCTCAAAACGGAAGACGCTGGGGACTCCATCCTAGCGCTCTCCTCTGGACAGCCAAAGAACTCCTGCTCCTTACCTGGACCCCACAACCAACCGTGGAACGTGAGTAAATTTACTCAGTGTGGATTAAGGTCCAGCCTTTGGGATTATATCCGATTCAAGGTTGGACCAATCACATTTACTGAGAATGCCTATATTTAGTTACTACACCTGACTTGTATTTAGTTTAACCATTAATCAAATTAAATAAATAATTAAAACTATCCAAAGAGACGATACGAGAAAGAAACCCAAAATATTTATGAGGAATAGTAGTATACAATACTAGTAAGGAAAGGTATCAAACTCCCAGACAAATGTTCAAAGAACCAAATTTTAGAACTCCGGGTGTAGGACTTCAGGATTCGCCCCCTTAGACGGGTCTAGTATGTCAGCCGCCAATCTAAGGGTATCGTTAGACGGGTCTAGTATATCAGCCGCCAATCTAACTAAATTCTGAGTTTCCAGAACGAAACGCCCTGGTAAAAGCATGAGCGGCTATAAAAGCACACACTCGATCAAAAGCGAACCGAGAAGCCTACCTTACAAAAAAAAAAATGATAAACATACACTCTCGGTCTCAGCCGTCATATGGAAATAAGGAACCGACTATCCGTTTGAGTAACAATAATAAAAGGGAACTCCCTGTACCAACCAGGGGCCAAAGGGGAGCCCCAGACTTCCTCTGTACCAACCAGGGGCCAAAGGAGGAAGTCCTTCGAATATTAGGGGATCCCGAAACATCGGCTAAATAGAAATATATAAGAATGGAATAGCTCCAATACTCCACATATGACACGCATACTATATTGAGAAACCGAACCTTAATCACTTAAGGAGGAAGTATTATAATAGTATAATAATGATCTTGAGAATAAAACTCTCTAACTGGCACTACGAGTCATCAAGTGATGATCATCGTTGGTGAGGATTAGTCGAATGTCCTTAAGGACATCCCGTTGAGAATATCCCATGGGCTATGTCAGACACCATGACACATACTCCCTCCACGATGCCCTCAGACTACATCCAATCTAAAACTCACCGGCCGAACTCTCATCACTCCCGACGAGTATAGATATATAATATTTATACGCATCTACCTATAAATATCCTAATAACCTATATGATCCGTATATCGGATCTTACGTGCAATATGAATGCAGATGACATGAAGTGTAGGTAGGTCTCAAATAATGGTACATTTATCAGCATGTAAATATGGCAGTTCAAGTCTACGGGCCTGATTAGTTATTATTGGTAGTTTGGTACCGCAATTCAATTTAGGTAAGTCTGGTAGGTCCTAATAAAAGAGAAAGGAATATAATCCCCAGGAATCCACACCTGGAATGAAGCATGAGCTACTCTAACGGAGGGTCCGCTGCGTCCACGCTGACCTCAGCGTCGTATGCAGCTGCGTCAGTCTCGTCCCCTATGTGTGGGTCCGAGTCGACTAGATCTCCTATTTATTTCGAGTTTGTTTAATTAGTCGAGGGACTTGTGAAATTAAGTGAAATCAAATGACAAGGTAACGGCGTTTGAGACGTCCTTGATGCTCCTAAGTTATTTTATTCAATATTTTTACTAAATCAAGTCTTGTGTGTAGTGTCCATGCTGCACAGTGAGCGTGTGTTCAACTCACACATCTCTTTCTTCGTATTTAATTTATATGTTATTTTATAATGTTTTACTATTCCCATCATTAAATGTGACGTCGGGACGATAATGTACAAAATGTAAATAACGAATCACGAGGAAAGCATGTTATAAAATCAACTATTTTTAGTTGGACTTTTATTATAAACAATCAAAGAAGAAACAAAAATAGCTAACTATATATTAACTTATGTGTGTGTAAATATATTGATTATGTGCTTATAGACAAATTGATCAATATATATATCTTTATAATTAGATATTTACTTAGTCAAAATTGGATGTTTTTCATATGGAATTTAGGTGTACAATATACTCCATGTGATATAGAGAAATTGATTAATATATAATGTTATTTATTTAGTTATACTTAGTCCAATATGATTGGTGGTGATTTGAGTGTACTTTGTTAAATATATGTATATATATATATAAGTATATATACATACATATATATATATATATAGGGATAGGCTATCGTGCACTATAGTGCCAAGGCTCTTTTGGCATTAGATTCTTCTTAACTGTTTGATTTAAAACTTTCTAGCCATTCATTTGGGTGTCTTCTTAATATTACGAACGTAATGGTACTATTCCCCCTTCTGGGTACTTTTCCCCCTTTATCGCCTATACTAAGTACACATCTCCCAAACTTCAAGCTTTTCAGGTTTAATTTACCCCTTTCGTCATTCCTCTATGACCGTTCCTTCCCTGTTTTCCTAGAAATTATGAAAGAATTTAGAAAGCCATTACTAACCAGAAGTCAAGAGTAATAAACGTCGCTCTGATACCAAATGGAGATCGCGCGGAAGTCTGATCGGCTCAAGCTCTCGGACAAATTGTGTACTGGAAACTTGAGACTTAGAGATAGAGGAATTTAGAAGCTGGAAACTTGATTTTATTTAACTGGAAGAAGTAAGCTCTCAGATGATTTCTGATGTGCTTGCAACTTCATAAGATGTTACAATATATAGACTTGAGATAGGATCTCTATTATTGCACCGGGTGCGCATTGGGCCCCATCGTCATGCAAATAAAGAGGTATCAACTAACTCTTGTCTTCCACTCAAAATAAAAAGATGCGTCGGCACACAAGACGACATCTTAAAATAAAGAAAAAGCAAAACCACTCAGAATAAAGTAGATGCTCCAGCACACTAAGGAGTCATCTCAAAAGAAAAAGAGGAACTTTAATAAAGCAGCTTTTAGAAGTGGGTTTCTCTGTAGCTCTCTATCAGTGTGTCGTGGCATTGGATGAGTGCCTGTATGCTAGCATCCACCCTTCCTAACATGTCACTCGCCCAATTGTCTTTTGTTGCTATTGACTCAAGCCTTGTTTTCTGGAGATACTTCATGGCAATAAGTATTTCTACTTGTATGCAAGTTTTACAGGCTTGTTCTTTGTACAGATCGGATAATCTGCTAGTCATAGCGTTTTCTTCTTCAATGCTTCTTGGGTAACATACAAAGGTGTCTTCTGTTGTATGCGAGTATCGGGCTAATGGAGCATTTTGCCCACACAGTGCTTCCCAAGCTTCTGCTTTGTTAAATGCTTCCTTGACCCTTCGTGGTTCACTTATTATGATTCTCCTGAGTCCTTCCATTTTCCTGTAAAAACTAAAAAAAATAAGATAACACGCTTATTAGATAAATGTGATGGTTTGTTTCTGCGGTCCACCACTTCCGCAATCAAAACATTCAATTTCTTTCTAATAGAAAAGAAATCTTTTCTATTAGTTAGCACAAGTTTATGAAAACTTCCTTGTTTGGTTCCTGGGTTACTTCCCCAATTACTTCTTCAAGATTTTTCAGACATGCGTCAGTTATTTCACTGCTTCTGGTATAAACCATATTAGCAGTTAATCTTGAAAGTGCATCAGCGAGTACGTTTAGTTTGCCATCAATGTGCTCAAAATTGACTTGTACCCCTGTAACAGTTATAAAATCAACAAAGTTAATCCATCTGACTCTGGACGGTTTGTTCTGCGCTGATTTGTTGTAGAAGCTGATGATAGCTTGACAGTCTGTTCTAAGAATTATTTCTTGTTGATCAAGATAGTGAATCTTGAGAGCTTTCATCGTCTCCATACATGCATGGATTTTAGCATCTATTGTCGATTTTATTACCGGGAATTTCCCACTGGCATAAGCACAAACCCGTTCTGTGTTCCTGGGATCATTCTTTTTCTTCTTCCACTTACAAACACCGCCCCATCCTTCCATACACCCATCTGTTTCAAGAACAATATAGGATCCAGGAGGTGGTAATTCAAGATCAGGAAGATTTTGTACCAGCTCTTTTATCTTGCTGATGAGCTGATAATCAGAGGGTTTTAGCCTCTTGTCTCCATGAGGGCTTGTTTTGGAGTATAATGGCCCAAGGAGAGTTCCTAGATTAGGAATGTAGCTTCTCGCATAGTTCAGTATTCCCAGCCAGGATCTGAGCCCAGCTTTCTCCTTCATCTTTTCGTTGTCAAACTGAACTATTTTCTTGATTATATGGGGCTGAAGTTTGATCTTACTTTCACCGATTACTGCCCCAAGGAATTCAATCTACTTTACCGCGATTTTCATCTTAGTAGGAGATAGCACCAGTCCCCATTTTTCACATATCTCCAACATTTTACTCAGATGTTTTGCGTGTTGTTCTTCTGTTTCTGAGAAAATGAGGATATCATCAATGTAAACTGCTATAAAATCCTCTGTACCTCTAAAGCAGTTGTCCATCTTCCTTTGAAATACCGCTAGTGCATTTTTCAGGCCAAATGGCATGACTGGCCATTCATAGAGTCCTCCAGGTACCACAAATGTCGTCCAGGGTATTGACTCTGGATCCATGGCAACTTGATGAAATCCGCTTTTTAGGTCGAATTTCGAGAATATCTTGCTGTTGCCAATCTTCTTCAGGATGGTGTTAATGCCTGGTAGACTGTACTGGTCTTTGTGTGTGTTGTCATTGAGGGTGCGGTAATTAAAGACCATCCGCTCCTTCCCTTTGACCTCTTTCTTTGTAACCGGGTCTATGGTTGTACCCGAATTTACCATTATGGCCATGGTTCTATGCCTGCTTGTGCTTGGTTGGATTACCCCAATTTTCAGTAACGCTTGCACATGCCTGTCAAATTGTTCCTTCAAAGCCGGGGTAACATGCTTTAAGGGTTTGTCTTGTATTGTGATATCTGGGTTTATGATATCCAGTTTGCATGTTACTTGATTTTTCGCCCAGTGTTTAACCGGGTCATCACCAATATAGCCCTGCTCCCTCAGTCTTCTTAGCAGGTCTCTGAATTTATTCTTGAACCATGGTGACTCATCACCACAGTTATAGGCAACGACTTCTTTGACCTCTATGTATTCAAGCTCAGATAGGTCAAGTTCTTCCACTGCTGCCTGAGAAATGATCTCAGCATCTGCCCTGGTGGTTATTGTTGTTACATTTTTGTAAAATGTAACCATCTGCCCTTCGATTCTCAGTCCACCTTGCATTGCTCTGATGAAATTGCATCCAATTAGCATTTGGACACTTCCTTCCTTGCCCATCGGGAATGCATATGTAAATGGGATTCTGAATTTGTTGTCTTCAATAGACATCTGCCCATTCTTCAGTTTCAGGTTTGCGATTTGTTGAGAGTTTACCCCCATTTATCTGTATAGGGTATAGACTTGGCTCCAAAGCCTCAGGGGGTATAAATTCTTGGTTTACACAGCACACCGTAGCGCCTGTATCTAATATCGCTTGAATTTTAAAAGGATTTACCCCTGGTATTTCTATCTGCAGTTCAATGTTGTACAACCTGTTGATTACCCTTCTTCCTTTTCTAGGATCTGGGACTGCAGTATTTATCTCGTCATCGGAGAGTTTATTGGCCATCTCTTTTATTATAAGGTTCTGATTTGGATTGGCCTTCTTGGGAAATGCAACATTTGGTGGGGATTCATCACTATCATCTGAATCGACTTCTACTTCTCCCACCACCTTACGCTTGCCTTTTATATCCATCTTGGTCATGTCTGCTACTAGGTCATTCTCCAACAATTGATCCTTCAATCTTGCGTTTTCGACTAGGAGATACTGGATATAGCTTAAAAGCTCATTGATAAGCTCATCCTTGCTATCATAAGGACTTAGATTTTGTGTTCTTATCATGATTTTTCTTCCCAATACAAACCTTGAACACATGGAACACACAGTCATCTTGCATTTTGCACAGTGCGCCCTCATTTTGTTGTTCGTCGTCTCTAGACAACAGTTACACCTTTCGCAACCTCGTGGTATTTCACCATTATCCTCCCATGAATGTACACAATTCCTCATTTCAGTAGGTAGGTTTGGTTGCTTTCGCCATGATGGCGTTTCTTCTTGGAGCATAAAGATTGATTCAAACGGTGTATCTCCAAGTTCCATGATAAATGTTCTTGCGTTGCCAACCTCACCCTCCGAAAGTGAGCATATAGCGTCACTATCCGGTTCGTTTTGGTCAACAGACAAGATATCCCAGTCATCATCTAGGTCAAGGTTCTCAACAATTGCAACCCTTGCAATGTTACCTTGTTTTCTTCTGCAATCTCTGGCAAGTGACCTTCTTCACCACAAATAAAGCATTTGCATTTTCTCGCCTTGTCCGCGTTCTTTCTCTTGAATACTCTTATGTGAGATTCATGTGGTTTTCCGCGATAGGTTTTTGCTTTTCTGATCCCATATTTCTTATTCTTCTGGTAGTAGCCTGGAATTGGGATTTTGCTACAAAAAGATAGATCTTTCAAACTTCTTTGTAGCGCTGCTCTCTTGCATGATTCTGCCAGGTACTGGTATGAAAAGTTAATTCTTGGCAGTACTCCGACAGTGCTCCCCGGGTACTTCTCCATGTACGCTCTTTCTAATTCTTTTCCGATTAGAGGGGGCATCTTTCTGAAAAATTTCTCAGAGAGCTCAGGACTGATATACATACGTCCTGACTTTGTTGCTAGGACCTTATAATCATTCATGTAGTCAAATAGGTCCTTCATGTTATTGCATGCTAATCTCTCAAGATCATTGTAGGCTTGATCTTGCTCTACTGTCGAACCCTGGTAAGGATCCTCAAGTAGGATTATCCTTCTAACCTGGGAAATAACATTCTGTGGATCATCGGCAATATTCACCAATTCTTCATATTCTTGGGGATACGCCATTCGCCATTGTATCCACGTCTTTTTCTCTACCTCTCCCAGTAGATTCTCAATGTAAATGACCTTGCTTTTATTATCAGCCCAGTTTCTTTCGTTAACAAGGTTTAGGGTGATTGACTCCCACCTGGAGATCACATCACTGTACTGCCCTATATCCTCAGGCAATACGAGCATAGCGCCTTGGTTTGCTTGCGCTGAAGGAAGGTTGAACCTTTCGTTGCTTTGTTGTGCAAACCCTCCTTTGAATCAATTAACTGTAGTTCTTATTTCTGGGACATCGAGTTGTTGATGGTTTTGTCTTAGACTCCCTGGTGGGTACATTGGGGGTCCCATCATTGGCTCTCGCGGTCTGCTAGGTCCAGTTGTTGTGGATTGGGTTGAAAGGATTGTTTCAATTTTTGAATCAAGGTTTTTGAGCAATGGATATTCCATCGCTGCTAGAATAGTTTCGGTTTTGGCCTCCTCCCTTCCATCCTTCCGAGAGAATGGGTTTACCCATTCTTCTTCACTGGAATCGTTGTATTCATCCCAGATTGGTCCGGCATCTTCTTCAGCCGACTGCTTTTCTCTCGGTAATGCTGCCAATAATTGCAACATCTCGAGTTCATCATTATCTTCATCTTCATCCTGTGACTTGTGCCAGTCACAGAACATCATTAGGACAGATTCCTCACCTAGGACCTCTTCATCAGCTTGGCCTACTATCACTTCTTCTGGTGGCGCGGTTGATGAATATCCGCCAAATCTTACTGCCAAGGACCCATCAGTTCTGGTCCTTATCCTTGCTGTCTGAGGATTCTGTACGGCTGGTGCTGTTGCTGGCCGTATTATCCATTGCCTGCCTCTTAGCTCCTCAGTTGACCTCATCTGGCCTGGAATTGCTCGAATCCCTCTACTTGCCAGGTGTTCTGCCACTCTCTCCACATTGTATCTGAAGTTTGTGTGGCTTGTATTTGATAGCCTTCCTATCAATGACCTTGAGAGCAGTAAATTACTCTCTCCTCCTTGCAAACCATCGTAGCAATGAGTCTGTATAACGACTTGGATGTGGTTGTTGAAATCATGAACACTTAAGGTCATGTCTGGCGCTGTATACGCTAGTTGCGTACCGCCTGTCAGGTCTATTTCCATAGAACTGATTATGGCCCGATCATCAGACCATCTTGTGTCTCTTAAAACTACTAGGGCGTTTACCCCAGCGTTTCTCCTGTGGAGTGCATATAGTCTTATCATCACAAGACCTATATGCAGATGTTGCAACCCTTCTTGTACCAACTGGTTGTAGCTTTGTTGCGAGATAAATGGTAGCTCCACCTGAGCTCCATCTGTAACTAATACTCTTTCATCTGAGTAGTGTTGGTATAATCGATGATTTCGTTCAGACCATCCAGCCTGGTATAAGGTCTCAGCTGGAACTTGTTGAGCCCTTCTGTACTGTGAATGGTTGAGCTCAACGTCTGGATTTAGTTGGGACTCCAGACTTCTTCTGTAATGCCTTCTTCCTGGCATTCTTCTCTGCGCCTCAAACGCTATGCGGCTTCCTAGCCTGTAGCCTCTTATCTGGTCTTCGATTGTAGGGTTTTGGCTATTTTCTCTACCAGATATGCTTGGTCTACTCACCGTTTCAGTTCTTGTTTGACTCATTTTTGGTTTTTGACTGAGTCAAATATTTCTTTTGGATTTTTAAACACAAAGAACTGGCCGGTTGGCTTCTTGATCTTTTTCTCACTGGGTTCTCCAAGGCTAAGTTTATGTAAGCCCTTTTGGAGTTCGTTTATAGATTGTGTAAGATCTTCTGTTTCAGGGACTTTAGTTTTCGCCGCCTCTAGTCTCCTGATTGCGGTTCTGCAGTCTTCGAGATCTTCCTTGATTTTGACCAGCAGCTGGATTATTGTATTGTTCTGCTTAATCAATGCTGTTGTGGCTCCTTTCGCAAATTCGGCTGGTTTCAGAAAGCCGCCTGCGGGTTCTTCAATCGTCTCGGTTGCCTTTAGAGCTTCTAGATAGATTGAACTTCTAGCGGTATTACGCCAGTCGTTCATAAGAAGTTTCTAACTCGGCTGAGATTCGGCTCCGGTATCTCGTAAAAATATTTAAAAATTTCTTGAGTATTTGTTCGAAAGTTTAACTAGATTAATTCTCTCAGGAAATCTGGTTTAGCTGGTATACTGACTTTCAGTTCAGGATTGGTCATATATAGTACTTCAAAAAGTACGAATCTTAAAGCAGGGGTTACTCATCTAATGGTTCAGTTTTTCTAGTGCCATAATTCTTTTGGCATCATGGTGCACCATAGCATTTCTCTCTATATATATATGTGTATAAACATATAATCATATATATAAACTTATATACCTACTCGTATATATGTAATTTATTATTTGGTTATTTTGTATATATATCTTTGTGTATATATATCTATGTATATATATATCTATACATTACACTTAGTAACACTTATAATTATTTAATTATATTGTTTAGTATTATATCAAGTTTAGTTACTTAATTTATTCGTTACGCATTATTAATAAATCAAGTGTCATCATGTCAAATACGATGTCGTACCAAACTACTATCCTACTATGTAACTAAGCCGTATTTTATACGTTATATTGTTTATTGTGATAAATATAGTATAGAAAATATATAAAAACACAAGTTGGTTATTTTTAGTTTATGTTTGGTTTGTGTTAATCCTGGAGTGGGATCAGAAGTTTGTACTCGTGCGTCATAGCCGAAGCTCGTGCTGCACAGACTTATGGTCGTCATTTCCCAAATACCTTTCTCGGTCCTTTACATCCTCGGGTCTAGTTACTAGGCATTTTTTGGTAGGGCCACCGTTTATATAGTATCTGTATTTACCCATTTCGGCCTAAACAGGGCCCAAGCCCAAAATACACCTAGAACTATTATTGTTTTACGGAAGGGTCCATTTTAGTTATGTGGTATCCGCATGGTCAGAGGGGTCTCAAGGCTTTATAGTCTGTTTTATCCATTTAATTCCAACCAAGGCCCAGATTATTATAAATTTTGTTTTTAAGTCAAATAAGGCCCATTAATCTCCTTTTAAATTTCAGCAAGGGCCCATTTGGCCTCAGCAGCCCAATTCGAAAGAAAAATCCAACCAAAGCCTAGTCATCACCTCTGGGCTTTCAAAATTACACTCGAAAACAGCAAAGCCCAGCACCAGTTTCTGGTGCTGTACTGGTAATACCAGAGCAGTCAAAATCAGAGGGTGGGTAAGGAAAAAGGCACCAGTAAATCCAAACAACACAAGACTTAACAGCACCCCGAGGTACCAATAACCAACAACACCACTAATCACCCCATACCAGATAGTAGTTAAGGCATACCCAAAACCAGCAAAACAAGGGCAGCAAGGTCAGTCCCAAAATAACACCGGCAGTGGCTCGATGGCCACTGCCATCAGAGTGTAGCTCCCCATGGTTCAGTAATCACCCCAACCCCGCGCAAGAAAATAACAACACAAAGCACCACAGATACGAAAATCACCATACGACAATACAACAAGCAAGCCAGAAATACAAACACAGCAAAACAACAAATTAACAAGGGTCTAGAGTTACTGTGTTTACCAGTAAGGTAAATCATAAGGCGAACGCCGACTGAGCACGATCGAGCACCGTGAGGAGAAATCAGGGGGGGTTTTAAGGCGAGGCACGCACCACCACTGCTCCGCCAGCTCCTCTTCCTCTTGCTAACTCGAGTTAACTCGTGTATTCTTACTTTAAATGGTCACGTTTAAAGGTTTAAGCTAATCTCAGCTCATGAGACCAAACAATAACCAAACAGAGGCAACGAGGAGGGCAGGCACCGATTTTTATAGAGGAGGCGACAGACTGGTACACAGGTGGTGTGTGTGCCATCATATCTGTCAACGTCGGCCAATACTTTCCATGCAACGTGCTTTCAACCGATCTAAGGAGTAGGCACTCGAGTGGCCTCGTAGTGTCAAGGGAGAGAGACAAAGGTCTTCAAGCAACAGTGGCGGGAAGAGAAGGGACAGACGAGACAGGGGTAGTACGAGAGGGGAAAAAAAGGAGGCATCAAGAAGAAGCCAGGGAGAGAAAATGAAAAAAAAAAGAAGAAAAAGGAGTGGGGCCGAGAGAAACAGGGAGGGAACAGATCATTAAATGGGAGAGAGAGAGAGAGCGCGGGAGAGAGGGAGGGAGAGGACGGCATTAATTGCCGAGAGGGAGAACAGGAGAGAGAAAAGCACAGAAAAAGAGAGGACCAAAAAAAAATGTGGGAGAGAGAGGGGCGGATATTACGAGGCTTCCTCCAGATCTTTTGTGGCGTAAATATTGGATAGTTTATAAGTTTGGCCAAAAGAATGTGTTAGTTTGATCCGTTTCTTAAAGACTTTCTAAGTCTGTCACAGAAAATAGATTTCATGGGAGGAACCCGAGGGACGTTCCTCTGGGCTATCGACTCGTCCCATCTGCGGCTCACCCGTGTATGCTTTGGTGTAGCCATCCACAATACGTCCCAAGGCCGACCCATTGGGTCAGTTTCTAAAGGTGCACAAGGGTTTCATGATATTCCCTTACATTCTTGTTATTTCTAGGATGTTCTAAGGTCTTATCCGTATAAACCCCACGTGGTTCGTGATTATTTACTCGATGACGGGTCAGATGATTCGTTATATTATTCTGAACTTTCAAATTACTTGTTTTTATTTCTCTTAATTTATTAGAATAAGATTTTGAATAACTTGTAATTTATTGTTATGAAAGAATTTAACTTATTAACCTCATTTATTTATATTCTAGTCCATTCAAAATATTATTTTATAAGTCCTTCATTATTCATGTATATTAAATAGTATGGTTATATTAAATTGGTAATATTTGAGGTTTTATTTGTTTTAAGGGTTAAAATTGTTAAATTAAATTTGATAACTATGTTAATTGAGTTGAAACCAATTTATCCATATGGTTGTAATTATATTTTTGTTTAATTAGATGTCATTGTAGGTCTTTAAATTAGTGCAGGTCGTACATAGGATTTTTTATCAAGCAATTAAATGTGGGATTGATTATACTATAGAAATGTGTTTATTTGATGATTTGAATCTTACATAATTGAACTAGTCATTTAATATTTTAATTAATGGTAATATCATGATTAGTAAGATAATTATTTATTAAAATATTCATCAAAAATTGGTGGGTTTTACAGTTATTTTCTAGAAAATAACAATTATCAGTTAAAACTCCACACTACTGTTTAATTAAGTGGCTTCAATCAAACCTCAAGTCACCTACTACATAATTTAAAATGGCTTTATTTTTCATGTCATTTACCACTTCTCCAATTTCTTATTTCTTCCTCAACTCTTGGATATATCATATTTACCATCAAACACTTTCAACTATTTCTTATTTTGCCATGAAATTATAAACAACTTATTTATTCTAATTAAACATTTATTTAAATATAATTGATGATAATAACTTCAAAGAAAAAAACATAGTCGCTCATTGGACATTTTTGCTTAATGATTAACACACAACATAGAAATAAAGCTATTAAAGGGCTAAAATATCAATTAAAATAAACTTGACATTCTCAATAACAACTACAAGCTAATCAAGTGTCTTTATTAAAATAAATATAGAAACGAACATGTTCTTTATCCCATTCAGCTGAATATATAAATATAAAACTGGTATGGCACATTCAGCTGAAAATAAATATATATCATACCAGTCAAGTTTGTCGCTGAGATTTACCAACTTCAGCTGGTATGGCACATTCTTCTTGTCAAGCATCAAAGGTATGACAAAATGAACCTACACCAATTTTAACATATAGTAAATTAAAATAACATGATTGCCAGAAAAATGTTACCAATACTAAAGAAAGAATCAAGGAAGCATACATTCGCAGAGTTTGTCCAGAGCACCTTGTGCTTGACCGACTTGCAAGCACGTAAGCCCTCGATCAAAGTGAAATTTAGGCTTAGAGGTATTGTCCCAGTATTATCCTTATTGGACCCGTTATCGAGGGCGGTTGCAGCATCGTAACAGCATCGTAAATCAGAACATCCTTGCCTTGTACCGACACTGCTAGGTTACTATGGTTCTTTCTTGATTGGTAAAATATATTTATCAGCCGAACGATTTGACAGTGTGAAAGGTAAATTATGCATAATAATTAAAGTTGGTGATTGATATATACATGAATTGCATTTGGGGATATCAAGTTTGTATTGAAGGAGCACCATACTACTAATTGCGAAAATAAGAAGAGTACCAGAACCAAACTTGTTGGGTAATTTTTAAATTGTATGGTCGATATCATTCAACTTCAAACAAAGAACAGTATAATTGTACTCCAAATAAAGACATTGGTATAATTTCTATTGTGCTTGATAGATTATCTAAACTTGTTAGATAATTTCTATTAAGAAATACTACGTGTATTATGAGATAATGACATAATGTTAATCTCTAATATATCGCTCTAAGATCCTGTGTCAATCTTAAACATTCTTTGTATTTGCCATTTTTTTGATGTGATCATGATTTGTTCTGTTATAAAGATATGTAAATCTATTTTGTCATTTTACTAAGTAAAATCAAATCACCCCAACAGAAGTAACATTTAATTTCTTACTTTTTTCAGAGCAAAAGTTGTCATTATTTTTTCTAGATCTGTAAATTGAGGAAAAAAATGAAGAGAAACTGAAGAAAATGATAGAGATCACACATCACAGCTTGGTGTGTCCGAGTGAGGAGACTCCAAAGGAGTGCTATCTCTCTCCTGTTTTGACCTGGCATGCCACCCAATCATCACACCTCCGTCATCTACATGTATGTACCTAATGACAGTAGCAACCAAAATGAGAATGAGGATGCGACAACAGCCTTCAAATCAGCCATAAGAAATCCAAATTTGAATAAATAACTTCTATATGAAATCACAATATATTAGAACGGAAGAGAAAGATCTTACACAAAAATGGCTATAAATTTCCCACCTTACCTGGCCAATACTGTTCTTTACAAACATATAACACCGCAACCGCAAAAAAACATGGTGCATAATAGCACATTGAATGAACATTTATTAATAGTCATTAAGATATACATGTCATACATAACCTTTACTAAATTTCATCAATTGTTTTTCTAACAATGCACTCTTGAGTTCTATTCTTTCTTAGATATTTTTGACACGGTAGTAAAAACAAAACCTCATGATTTTTTCTTTTTTCTAGAAAGATCCCCTCTACCAGTATTTGCATTTGAATTCTTGAACCACTTCCATAATTTACTGGTTTTCTAAAAGATAAAATATTACGAATGTACTCACAACAGTGCTAGGAGTAATTAAGTTGCAAGGAAAAAAGAAATATAAGCACAGTACACACTTATATATAGAATTTCTATATTAAAATCATTATGAAACACTAAACAAAAGCACATCAATACTTTCAATGATCTTGAATGCACCAATGGCGCAATACCAGTGATGACATGCGGTTCTCTAAACTTGCAACTATATTGAAAACAATATCAACAATAGTAATAAATGTAAATGTTTATTTTCTTTTCCTCCAAATTACAAATTTCAATGACACACTGATACCAAAAAGGTTCATACCTTGCAATCACAACAATGCAACCCTTATGCCTATGAGTTGTACACAAAACCTCAAAATTTTCTGGTCCTCTGCAACAACAAACGGGTGGCGTCATCGTCTTCTACCAATTTCACAACAGGCTTTTGTATCGAGATTTGGGACATATGCAAAGATGTTACTATTGCCAACTCACCTTTTGCCAGCAGCAATGCATTTGGGGCCAGCAAAAAACTCACAACTTCAAGTTTGTCGCCGATTTCTGATTAATACAAAGTTCAGATAAGATATTAAAAGAACAAAGAACCTGCACTAATATGGTACCTATATGGATTGTACCAGCACTATGATGGAATGCAACCAAGTGTCAAAAGAACCAACAATCGAAGAGAGGTTCACAAAAAATTCAGCTTAAAATATATAATTGTGGAAAATTGAGGGTAAGGTAGGGATTGCATTCACGAAAAGCGGTTATTGCAACTTATTGGGTTCAATTTATATTTTGGGACTAAAGCATACATTTTCTAAATTCTCAATTGAGCCAAGAGCACTCAGTGGCAGAAAAATGAAGCATCATAAGAAGATCTATGCTCTAACAATTAAAGCAATACACAAATTTGAGGACTTGCTAAGGTGACATCTGCAAATTCGGCAAGAAAGAAAACAAAGTAGCTTACGGAGCTCAGAGATGAAGATGAGCATAAGAATGAAAGAGGCCAAGGTAATAATTCCACCGAAGAGGCCAAGGTACACATTCAGTGTTTGAAACTCACCTAACAAACCTTCCATTTTTCTTTCTTTTTCTTCATTTTCGTTTGCACAGTCAAGTCAACCAACCTAAACTAAGCTAACCAGATTTTGATCTAATTGATGGATCCACGATTCTCTAAATCTATTTGATTGTGATCCTAGTGTAGCGACTCATCACCATCAAAGAGAAGGGGAAGATGGATGAGAAAGGAGAGAGATGATAGCTTAGAGGAAGAGTTTTCTTTTCTCAGCACAAAAGAAAGAGGAGAGGGAAGAGGAAGAGGAAGAGGAAGAGGAGAGAGGAAGCATAAATGAATCAACGTCGGCTGGATCAACAGAGAAAATATGATGCGGGTAGAGATGAAACTAATTTCAGTTTTCTATATGAAAAATAACTTCTTTTTACCACATCCGATCTCTTTAGTAAAATCGAGCGGATAAGATTGAGCGTGCATTTGTATTAATGGTTCAGATGAATCATTTTTCGTGTCCGAGTAAATCGCCCAACGGACACGGAGTCAAATTTATCGTTTTGCGATATATATATATATATATATATATATATATATATATATATATATATATATATTGAATCCGGCTAACATACTAACGTTAGCAAAACTGAAAACGTGCTAACGAATGCTTATTTTGTCGGTGTAAATCGACAAATATAAAGAAATTGTTAGACACAACATAATGCATATTACCATAGCCTTGCTCATAATATAATATAGGGATAATTTTGTCGGTGTCATTCAAAACTAGGAAAATCTCAAAAGTTCCACTCAAAATTAATTCCTTTCATATTTGCCACCCAAACTCGTTGCTACCTCCTTCTTTACCACTTCTTTTCAAAAAGACGAAAATGCCCCTATCATGGCTACTTCGGGTCCGAGTTCACCTCGGCCACCATCGACCTCACCACTGGCATCGCTTCGAAGGATGTCGTAATCGACACCGATATTTGTTTTAGGAAGGGGAAGGCCAACTGGTGTCGGTACAAAAGGGGAATAGAAGGGGAAGAAGTCATGGTAGGGACATTTTGTCTTTTTTTAAAGTGGCAAAAAAAGAGGTAACAATGATTTTGGATGACAAATATAAAAGAAATCGATTATGAATGACATTTCTGAGATTTCTTCAGTTTTGAGTGGCACAAATAAAATTTTCCCTATAATATAATATGGGCAAGACTGGTAATATGCATATGACATATTCTTTCATCTATGCAATTTTTCACCATCAGTCGTTCGTCAAGGTTCATGCCAAATTTAAAAAAGAAAGCAGAATCAAGAAGAGCAAAAAATTGACAGAGGAGAGAGAGTTAAAGTGACTTTTTAATTTTGGTACGAATCTTGATAAGAATTCGATGGTCAGAAATTACATAGGATGAAAAAACGTGTCATATGCATATTACCATTGACTTACTAATATAATATAATCTAATCTAATATTGACTTTTTTCAAAAGTCTGATTCAAAATTATAAACTATCTTGAACAATCTTTGTTATCATCAATTAACTAACTCTTTTTATAAATGCAACAAGGTGGATATATATTCAATGCTATTATTATATTTCATTCATATTATCATAATGTTTCTGACTAAACTGATATTTTTATGGTCATACTTTTTCCTTTAAAGTACTTAGCTATCTAGTAATATTTTTATCCTACTTTTTATTTTAGAAGAAAAAAAAAGGCATGAAAAAAGACTAAACGATATTCACCTTGAAAAACTATTAAATGGAGTAAAACGCATAATCTCAAAATATGTAAAAATAGTGAAAAAAAATATATCACATAAAATTCCATAATTTGGTCTCTTTTGGTACTAAATATAGTAAAAAAATTAAATAATATTGACATAATTCATGTTTTGACATATTTTGGTACTTTGAAAGTGATTTTTTATATAAAAATTCCATAATTTGATCTCTTTTGGTATTTTGAAAGCGTATTAATGCACGAGAGCCAAAAATCATGTTTTGACCTATTTTTTGTGCATCTCATGCATACAATATCTCCCAGTATTAAACTTGATAATTAATGATATTGAATGTGCAATTGAACGTGAAGTATTTTGTGGATATCCAATAGATACTTACATGAATTCCATCCATTTTTTTAATGAATAAAAACAATATTTTGATTTTTCAATGAATATAAAAAATATTTTTGTTATCCATTTCTAATGAATACATGATCTACATTCTGTAAGAAGAAACTTTTTATAAAATATTTGAGATTAATCAATGCAGCCGTAGCCGCAGCCCGCAGAATAGCAGATGCGGATCCAATTGTGAACACAAGTAGATGGGAATATGGGATCGTATTTTATATCGGGATCGGGATCGCCACTACCTTTTAGTTTCCGCTCTCAAAAAACAGAGTCAACCATGGCAAAGCTCCTCCTTTGCATCGTGTTCGCCACTGCAATTCTACTTTCAGGTAATACAACTCCCATCTAAAGCTAGTCAATCACTCCTTTCTAGGCTTCTTCGGTTCGATCTGACGATTGCTCTGTAATTCCAGCTTCCGCGAAGAAATCTGGTGATGTGAAAGAGCTTCGCATCGGCGTCAAGGTATGTATGTATTCAAATCTCTTTAGATGGCTTCTCAATCGAATGCAGGGTCTTTTGAGGGTTAAAATTGGGAATTTGGAGCAATTGCATTTGGTATCATAGAACTTTTCTTAAGAAATTGGTATTTCGAAAGTTACAAATAGTATTCCCATGTAGGGTTCATTGGGATTTCCATAAGAAATTTCTTTAGCCGAATGCTCTTATTCCTTTAAAGTATGTAATATCAATATGTGCTGTAGTTTTGTATGGAGGAATAGAGGTAAAATAATACTTCACTTAGAAGCTGAAATCAGACAGGAAGTTACTTATACCAGAGGATTGAAATGCAATCTAACTTGTGAAGAATTAAGATTTGATGTAGTGATTGCACAACTGTTTGACCAATGCCAGACACACTCAGCAAACAAATCTTATGCTTTTGTGGTATTGATCCAAGTCCAATAGTTAAAGGAAAGGGTCAAACCATCAAAACATGTCAGGTCAACTGTGCCTTTGTTGCTTTCTGGTCCAAATTTGGAGTGATCACTAATCATTATGGGTTCAGATCATTTTGACCAGATTGTTGATTTGTGTCCTTTGCATGTTAGGATCATTTAAGGTTGGGTTGGTACTGTGAGGTTCAGATATGGACCAGTAGCTTTAGGATAGAGGTCATTTCTCGTTCTTCAGTCGTGCGGTTTTGGCTTTCATGCTGGATTTGGTTTAGATTGCATATAGTGAGTTAGTCATGTTACTTCATTCAGTTTCTCAAGGTCAGATTTAATTTGAGTTCCTGCCATTTTGGGCGTCGTGTTTCGTCCGCGTCATATTTGCCATCTCTAATTTCAATCAACAATTTCTAGTCATCTCATGCATATTCTGTACTTCTCAGGTTCAGTACTGGACCCATGCATGTCTTTGTCACATTTGGTACTAAAATTAGACATAGAAATATAGTTTTTATTTCCAGAATTTAAACCACTTCGTCTTGTCTTGATTATTTTCAACTTTTCATTCAGTACAAGCCAGAAACATGCGACATCCAAGCTCACAAAGGAGACCGCATCAAAGTCCACTATCGGGTATGTTTTATATCTTCTGTCAATTTTCAAACTCTGGTTGAGGGATAACAGAAATAACAGCTTAACACTGAAACTGAAACTGAAACTGTGTTATACCAGCCAAGCTCAGTAGCATGATGTTGGGTGCAGTTATATAAATCCCGGAATAAAATATAAGTTAATGGCCAGTAAATATTTGGAAAATAATAAGAAGAAACAAAAGAAGCATAAGATAACTTGACTAGAAATGTAATTCATTCTGAATTTCTTAGGGATCACTTACCGATGGCAAGGTGTTTGATTCCAGCTTTGAAAGGGGTGACCCGATTGAATTTGAACTTGGCAGTGGCCAAGTTATCAAAGGTTAGTGACTGCTTTCGTTTTTGTGTAAAAAGTTTCAGGATTGCCCTCAAGAGTTTATAAAAGAGATTGTTCCCTCATTCTTGACTTTAACAGACTTACAGGCTTATCACCTTCATCTTTCATTCCACCAAAAGAAAAGGAGAAACAAAAGACTGATAATGAAAAGAAATAAAAACAATAAGTAGATGAACTAGTGAGCAATGACAGGGTAATCAGTCCTTTTTAAGGCATATATCTCACATTTTTCTGATATGGTGGATCCTCCTGTCTTATCGAAGGAGCCTAGTAAATGTGTCAAGGTATACCTCTCACTTGAAACTGAAAGTTACATGGGAGTAATGTAGATCAAGTCTTTTGTAGGTTGGGACCAGGGGCTTTTGGGGATGTGTGTGGGTGAGAAAAGGAAACTGAAGATACCAGCCAAGCTTGGCTATGGTGATCAAGGATCCCCTCCAGCTATCCCTGGTAACATTTTCGACAACTTCATACCTCTTCTTTCAGTTTCACCTTAATTTTCTGCTTATTGTGAATTTAAAATAGAGGGGGATCACTTGACAATCTGGAAACATAAAGTTTAAATTTGAAATCTAGTATTGTAGGCATGATCTTATTCACATACCATGTCCATGAAATATGATGATATTTCACAATGTTTTATTGTACATCCAATTGTAAAATAACTATTGCGAAATGATCCCTTTAAAATAACACCTCCCATCATTTTAATTTGATTAGATTTTTTAATGCTTATGTTTTGACTTTTCTACATGTAAATGAAACTAGGTGGAGCCACACTGATTTTTGATACTGAGCTTGTTGCTGTCAATGGCAAACCATCAGTGGAAGACAGTGAACTCTAGGTTGTAAACTTACACCTGATTGAATTATGTTGAGCAACCTGGCAGGGAAGGTTTTCTTTTTTTGTACTGATGCATGGAGTATAGGTCAGATAACAATTAGAGATATCATTTTTTGTCAGAATGTTTTTGAATATTTCTAGTAAGGTGCCATGTATTAGTTAACTTTTTATTTGATTTTTTATCACTTCTATTATTTATAGCAAAATATATATCAGTGCCCATTACTGTGTAGGATTGCTACTGAACTAACATTGCTCCTTTCGGTTCAGTAGTGATCTAAATGGCGGCTGATTTAGCAAAGATATCTGATAGAAGTGTGGTTGTTAAGAAATTTGTTATTTAGCGATTAATTGGCCGCATAACGATACATAGCTTGGCGATAGCCTCTCTGTCCGTGAAGCGCATTCTGCTTTTTAATGTGAATCAACGGTGCAAGAAAATGATACTAGTTCAAAAAAATAGTGTTGTTATTCTTATGAGGATGCAATTTAAACATTTTATGTATTCTCTGTTGCATTCATATCAAAATATTCTTATTACTTATCGGTCCCTAGAAATAAATTGTTTAGCCGGACAGACAAACTAATAAGAACTTTAGTTAGTTAATTAATTAGCATTTCTTTTAAGGGCATCTGGACCAAAGTAAGTTGGGCCTAACACTAACATACTTCTTTTGTTTTGCAATTTATACTAAATCTGAATTTATCCTTTTGTTTTGCATTTCATTCATCAGTGGGATGCTAGGTGCCAGGTGGTATAATTTAATTTGAATGTTAATAACAATAACAAAATGGTACTTTGAAACTTCAAATCTTTTCAAAGTTGGGGAAATATACGGAATAAATTAAATTCCTGCATATTGTTTTCAAGCTTAATCTCATTCTGCATTTGACTCTCTTTTCAGTATGGATTTGTGTTAGTTCTCGTATGTATTGATTTTTAAAAGAATCTTGTGATATTTAAACTTTCTGTCTCTTTACACAGTGACAAAAATCTATCCATGCCATGATAATTAAAATTCTGATTCTTCATTACGATATATAATACAATGTCATGAGCTGATACCGGTACATCCGAATATTTTTGTTGGTTCTAGTGTTCTTTGTCCACTTAGCAAGTTTTTAATGATTTGTAACTCTAGTCAATGCAATTGAATTAAATTAACAAGGCGCATAAAAATAAGAAACCCATGGGACTGCTTCCTTAAAAGTCTACCTTTACCAGTTTCCTCTCCTTCTTCCTCCATTCCCTCTCCAATGGCAGCACCAAATAAAATCAACATTTTCTACTTCTACATTATGTCCCTCTTTTGTTCTTTCTCCATCACTGCAACAAGCTCATGGATTGCACACATCCCCCTTCAATGGTGGCCATATCTCATTCCTGTCCTGTTTTAATTTGCTTGTAATACTCTCAGCTAATGGCTCTGGATTTCTGCAACTGAATAGCGGGACAGAGTACATGCTTACTGAAAATGAGCATATGGATCCAGGTCTAGATCCAAACAATGATGAACCACAAGTGACCCTGCCGCCACTCGAGCATCATACAGCTGATTATAGCATAAATGGTACATATTTTTCCATACCATTCTTTTAATTTATTAAAATGACACATTTTTAAGTGGTCTGTGATTAATTTTCATCCTTTAACATATGGAGAACAATCTATGTATATTTCTTTTCAGTTTAAATATAATTATTTTAATATATAATAGGCACTTGATGATTAACCTTAAAAGTGCTTCGATGCTATATTTTGAACTATATATGCTAGATATTACATGAATTGCTCCTTAATTGAAGATTTCAGGTGCCATTTCTCCCAATGTTTTCTTCTGTATTTTTGTTGCTAAATTTTCTCATGTCGCATTCCAAAAGGTTTATTGGACTAAATTTTAGTAAATTGCAACTTGCCAGCGCTCCTCGGCTGGTTCTTTCTTGAGCAATACAGTTTTGTGTCGAATGCCTAGTTTCGCCTTTTTCTGCAGTTAGACGATAAATTATCTTTTAATGTAGTCCTTATTTTACATTATTACTTGATTGCCTCATGATATGGCAACATAGTGAAGGCAATGCAAGTTATGAAGATGACAGAGGTGCAGTAGTGCCCATGGCTGGGACAGACGAAATTCAAATCGAAGAGATTGAAATTGGTACGCAAAATATTTTACCGTTTAGTTTGTAACTTCTGATTTTCTTCAATTTGCTTGTTCTATTGAAAGTGTTGTTACATTGTGATAGTTGTTTCCAGTATATCTTAATTTTCCTGACAAAGATTTTGTAAGCAATATATTGGAATATATTTACAGACAGCTGCCCACGAACCAAATTCCAAAGTAACAAACATGCTTGCAAGTTCACTTGCTCAAATTTTATATTTTCCAACATGTCTATCTATCCCTAGTTTCTGGAAAAAAAAAATGATGAGAAATATCCCCATCCCAAAACGAATCACAAGCAAGTCAACAAAATATAAAAATAAATTGCAATAAACTACTAATGCAATCCTATAGGTTTAAATTGAAGCCGGCTTCCACCAGAGATCTGAAGTTAAGCTAGGATAATCAATTAATCATTGTTAGTCAACCTAGCCTCAAGGTTCCTTCTCAAAAAAAAAATGAAAAAAATGAAAGAAAGAAATAAAGAGAAGGAAACGTGCTTGCCATGTCTCAACTACAAGTTTTGCTCTTGATATATCTTGCAATTAAATATTGTGATGTCTCAAACTTGTGTACTTCATTTAGGACTGGCAATAAAATAAACAAGAATCATTTTATTTGACAATGCAGAAGAAATTTTCGAGAATGATATAGAAAAAAGAGAACAGTATGAGGGAAATGCCAACAGAAGTGAATGTTTAGAAGACAAGTATAAGAGAAACCACATTACATTGGAAATGCTTCTTTTAGCACAAGCAAAATTTGAAAGAAAACAGGAAGCATACTTACACAAGAAGAGGAAGATCAAAAGAGTACGGGCACTCAGGCCTATTGTTCTTCGATGTTTTGAGTTTAGATGAGTTTTCACTTGCTTTTATATATGAGATTGTGTGAAATATGAAAATTAGCTTCTAACTTAACAAGTTTGGTAAGTTGTTTCTTTCCTCTCTTTTTTTGTGCTGCTCTGTAAATTCTTTTATTATCGTATGCTCGGAACACTCGCTCAAAAGCCTTCAAGTGGAATTTGCAAAACTTAGATTTGAGGAGAATTTGTCTCACACAATGCAAGTATACTTTTGCAACAGTATGGATAATGAAGATATGGGCCATGCTAGATTAAAATTAGTGTAGAACAAGCAAAATGCAAATAAGAAGAGATTGCAAGCATCTTAAACAAATCCAAAATAAATGGAGTTGTCTACCAATCCAGGGGCTCTCAACCAACCAATCAATCATAATCAGCTCTATCATCCACATCACTAATCACTCTCCCTCCAGAAATTAACTTCATCACGCATAACCTCTCCTCTTCAGGTGACCTTTGCAGACAAAACATCAACCCAAATCCTTTCCCTCTCATGAGATGACAAATCTCAGACGGGCAAATTTCACCCGGTGCGACCTTGCAAGTTACAACCGTTAATTGGTAATGACTCATCTACTATCTAGAATTATATCTATGACCATTCTACCCGTTAACCGGTCAGCCCAAGAGAAGACAATACCAACAGAACCAACTTCATGCTCAGGTGTTGGCACGTATGGTGGCTGAACCAGCAAATCAATGTTTTTCTGGAGACATTTTGAAGACACAAGACAATGCCGTTGCCACCACTTCACACTTCACAGTATACACCATGGTTGGCTGCTGAGGTCTGAAGGGTGCTTTTGGTTGCAAGCAGGTTCATGTCAGTAGCGAAGAACTGGGTTGAGGGACATATTGGCTGATAAGGCCGTTATCACATAGCCCGATCCACATCCAATCTCTAGACACAAATTTAGGGTTTTGGGCAATATGAGCTGAAAATCAAGGTTAGGGACGTCATTGCATCGCCCGAGCAACAGAAAATGCACAGACATAATTCAGAATATTAAATTCAACAAGGGTTCCATCTTACAACTGAAATCATACTACAAAAAAAAAAGGTCAAGTAAATTGTGAAATGAAGTCCTTGATTTGATCAATGTACGGAACCCCAGTTGGGATAATGTGCCCCATATCATGCTCTATTGTCATACAAGAACCCTGATCAAACATAGCACGGAGTGCAATACTCTGTGACCGATCAATCTGCCTATCTTTGTTGCAACTCCCATTGCCAAAACAATGCAGTGAAGGCATTCTTATTGGATCCTTGTGAAAATCAGGTAAAGGCACCTGGTAGCCCGAAAAAAACATCCCAAATTTAAAACCTGATAAACCGATACGAATCTGTTTATGCTTGCAATACAGAGCGACCATCGCCGCTCCTTGGGAAAACCCTAAAATCCCATCAAATGGACCAAATTGCATGACCATTTCATCAAGATGAGAGCATGATTCATTGAAACCCTCAGTTTGATCCATGTATTGTAATGGGTCAAAAGGTACATCAGTAGCAAACCAGTTATTCCCACTTAAGTCACCTGATTTAGAAGGGATCAGCCAGGCAAATTTCTTTTTAGAGAGTTTATTCGGTGCACAACACAGGTTCAAATCTGAACTGGAGTTTTTATTTGGTACATAAACAAATGGGAGCTCATGAGGGGCATCAGCAAAAATAAGTTCCGCAAGGTTCTTTAGTTTCTTGGCCAGTGAAGCAGTCCTTCCTTTGAAACCTGACGCATTTTGCCGAAATCCATGCAAGCATAATATCCTCAATTTTCTAGAGGGCAGGTCAATTTCTGTAGAATGAAGGAACAAAAGGTTGATTATTATATAATCAGTCACATGTTTACACTAAATCGTGCATCTGAACTGTTTGTTTTATTTTCAGGCATTATGTATGAAACCTACAAGGTACCAATGCTGTTGGCAATGTACCACTTAATTTGCAACTCCGGCCAATATACTCAACGTGCAATTAAACCCAGTTAACCCCACATTGTGTATATGACTCAGATAACCCATCAGCATGATTTATTAATTAGTTTACTTATTTATTCATTTGTTCGTTTATTTATTTCTATTATCATTTTTGCCTCTAAAAGATGTCAACTTCACTGCTAAACGTCAACCAAAGATGGAACCAAAAAAGGAGTGATCTGAGGACAAATTTGGCATGATTCACAACTGAAAATTGACCAACAAAACTGAACTGAATGAAACTGTATTGGATGATGATTGAACTCAGCAGGCAACTTCACGAGGCTGTTCTGGGGTTAGTAGAAAAGCTACAAATTTGGATAAACATGTATGTGGTGACAGGTAAAGTAAAGACATGATTTAACCTAGTCAATTCTGAATTTCTGATACAGACCTTAACATTTGTCAAAGAAAATTCCTCCGTAAAAGGCTGATAAGTGATTACTACCTATCAATTCTGATACAGACCTTACCATTTATCAAAGGAACTTCCTCAGTAAAAGGCTTGATTTGATCTGTTGAGGGTTCAACTAATGGATGATCTGTTGAGGGTGCATCTAATGAATCAGGAGTGACTTCTAGCGGCACCACCTCCGTGCTTGATCGTTTTTCGATTTTCTGACATAGCTCACATTTGTATTCTTTGGTGCCTCCCCCCTGAGGACAAGAAACAAATATTAAGTAGGTACAAATACAAAATAAATTAAAGAAGATAGAACCATTATTAAACCCCATTGATGCAACAGAGAGGTTGGTTCTTATAAATTTACATAATAATATAAACACCATAACTGAATGGTGACACAAATAATCCAAAAACTGACACTGCTACTGGGATGAAACAAAATCCAAGTTTATAGTCACATTGCAAAAGGCAACACTATTACTAAGGATACCTAGAAAACATTTTAAAATGAAATTACCTCACACTCAGAGCACACTAAAACCAACATACGGCAGAAACTGCACCTATTACGAGACGAATAGTCGTCAAAGGAAGAATCACATAGCAAGCAAGAGCCGACTACCTTATCATCTAAGCCTCCAACAGCAATCCTGCATCTCAGTGCAAGAAAAATTAGTTGCACTTCCATGTATTTAGCAGTGTTTCTGAAACAAGCCCCAATAAAGACGCAGTTGACCCAAAGTTCCAGAGCCAAGACAGATTATTAAAAATGTTAAATGAAGCATCAATATGATCCAATTTGGTTCAATTAACCATGACCTGTGCAATTACATGCTCAAGTGAAATCATATTATTCATGAATGTTTTTTTCTTGGCTTATTTGGTGCATGATTCGAAAAATCTGCACAATTAGGACCGAATACAGATGGTGAGTGTTAATGGACACTTATTATGAGAAACAGTGGTTGATAACACATCCAAATAAAAACAATTTAATAAAATTCAAGAATGACACTGACCTGTGATCAAAAACAAAATTCTTCCCTTTGAAGAAACCTCCATCAGGAAATTGCTCAAGATACCTCTGGATACCACCATATAACTATCACAACCAGAAAAAGAGATGATGAAGAACATACATCACCAAATAAAGAAAACACTAATATGAATATGATAAATCAACAGTACAATTAAAAGATATAGAACACACTACCTGAAACACATTTTCAAAACCAGTACCCTTGCTGCGGATATATGCCGACGCCATTTCACACCTTATGCCTCCGGTGCAATACCTGAAATCATACACGTGCATGCCGACATGCTGTTTCATTTCAGTTCACTTATATGACCAAAAGCATACAGAGTCTTAACTAATATCATTGGCAGCAATATACAAGGATGAGTACTTTGTTCGACACACTCCAGATAAATCAAAGAAGTCTATAGACTATTTTTGTTATTTTCTGAACAAAAGCTAAATAAGAGTCCGGGTATTTAACTATTTCATTATTTTTTTACTCAAGCCACTAGCAGCAACAACAACAACAACAACAACAACAAAGCCTTTTGTCCCAAACAAGTTGGGGTAGGCCAGAAATGAAGCCCATATTGGATTTCATTTCCATAAGATTGGCTGATTTTTACGTTGGCTCGCCAAGCCTATCACAACCCTTGTTTCCGGGCTTGGGACCGGCTATGTAAAACACTATATTTTATTATTTCTGAACAAAAGCTAAATAAGAGTTTCATTATTTGAACCCTGGCACTGGTGCCCGTTAGATGAAAGGGTTGGTTCGGGGGTATTAGGAAGATAGTTAGAGTGATTAATCAATATCGTATTGTACCTGAGTGAGCTAGTCGGTCAGTTGTAAGTTTTACTTCTATTTTCAATGAAAATCGAAGTGGTGAGGTTTCCCCCTCACTTACTTCAAAAAAAAAAAGAGTTTCATTATTTCATTATTTTTTTTACTCAAGCCACTATCAGATTAAGAAAAGTAAGCTTGTAGTATTGTACACAGTAGCTAGATTGTGTTGATCCTTCAGATCCCATTTCACAGCACTTGAATTATATAGTTTTAGATTTTATTCATTTAGATCCTATTAACAAGACATTTTGATGCTTAAACCTAAGAAACAGAACTAAGCATAAACTGGTCAGGTCTGATCTGTCCAGCTAAGCAACCAGAACTTAACCAGATTATAAATCCATCATCAGGTAACTCTCAACCCTGTCTATCAGGTTGATCCAATATGTTTATTTCAAAGGCGCAGCTCCTGCTAGGATAAGGAAGAGAGAGAAGTCTATACATGAGAATGGATTTTCCTTGGAGCTGGTCTGAATGGTTGTCAATCCAAGAGGGGAAATCACTATACTGGCGTGTCTCAGGATCAAGTGTCTCGACATTTGGCACGTCAAACTTCCCTATCCTTGTCTCATACACATTTCTTGCATCCAATAAAATTATCTCCTTTTCACTTCTACCTCCATTCACTGTCAGGCCAAAACATGTGATAAGAGAACTTGAATACTACATGCAAGTGCTTGAGTATAGGCTAGGTTAAGTCAGAGGTGGCTAATTGATAAGAAAAATTGGAAGTCCAATCTATATGACTGCTGGACAAACCCGTTTTGGTTGAGAAACAATTGATGGGATATGCGTGTTGAAACTAGTTAGCTAGTAAAAAAAATTGCTTCTTAAATTTATTTAGTAATAATTTTTATTTCACAAACCATTGATAGCTCAGGTCATAGCTTCTATTTAATTTTAGAAGATTGTTCTCAAGTACAATTGAGTGTATTTAACAGGTCAGTATCAAGAAATGATCAATATTTTTGTTTTAACTTCAAGGCATCACTGTGCCTCTTTCTAACTATGTCCTCTTCTTCGTTTGTCTCTTTTTCTCTATAACCTCTTCTGAAAAACTCTTGGCCATAGGTACCCTACTATTAAGGCCCTAAAAAGTGAAGGTTTCATTAAGCCAACAGATTTGTTTAAATTGTAAAGAAAAAGAAATGCCACCATGAAGTATAAAACCCAGCTTTGGGGTAACAATAATCTTGGACAACTTACTGACATCACGAAGCACAGAGTGAAACTCAGTTGCTGACAAGTGTCGTCCAGCATTGCAAACATCTGGTGACCTTGCCAGAGGATTGGACCTAAATGTGACTAGTTCCTGAGATATTAGATAAATGGCATTCAGCCTTGTGTTCATAAAAGGTTGAGAGAGAAATAACTACAACTTCTAATGTAGAACTAAAATCTAGCCAATATCTGACATCGTCTACAGCTTCACCAGATTGTTAGCAGATGTGAAAGAGATGGCAAGATTACCCTGGAAGTTTCTTAATTAAACTAGTTATCTATAACATAATGTATATAAAGTAGGAAGTCAGTTCATTACACGGGTGAATTCTACAAATTTCATAGCATATGTGCCATCGTCCCCTAATAATAGTGCAAACAGATCTACAAATTCACACAACAACAACAACAAAACCTTTATTCCCAAATAAGTTCGGGTAGGCTAGAAATGAAACCCAATCAGAAGTAAGAAAAAATCAATATAAATAATAATAATATAAAAAATAGTAAAATAATAGTAAAAATAAAAGTATAGAGATCTACACATTCACAAGGAAAAAATAAAAGCATGGGAACATTGCATTTACTTTGTTCATAAAAGTTACAGATGGATTTGTAAAAAGTTACTCTAAATCAAAATGGAACAAGTGTTAAAAATCAGTAAATAACAAGTACCTTTACAACTCTGATGGACAGAGAATCAAACCCGCATTCTCTTATGATTTTATCATCTTTTGGTTGGTCACAAGTAGCAAGTTTGAAGTCAGTGCCTTCAAATAGTGGATTTAGTTTCATCTGTTCAATGTGTTTCTCTAGAGATTCCATCTTGCCACCAACCTAACCAAAAAATAAATAAATAAATGAAACAAAAATATAATGTTCTTGTCTGATATTTACATTATACTGAAAACATGTGTTTACAATTGCAGTAATATTGCTTTGTTCAGGTGTGATTTGGTACTGAGATAACAAAAGTTATCTTACTTTAGCTGGAAGTGTATATTTAATGCCTAATCAAATAGTTAAAGTTAATGTGAAATTAATTTGATCTCGGTTGATGACAATCACCATTCAATCATATTGACACAAAATGAGGTCACCTGGAGCTAAATTGGTTTGATTAAGAACTGTTGGCAATTGCATAGTCATAATTGACAAATTGTTTCATCAAATCAGGATCGAGAAAAACAATTTAGAGAACCTAAACAATGCCTCGGAAGGGCAGTACATAAAATCAGCTTGGGTTTTGATTGAAGTAAGCACATATAATGCAAAATTTAGAATGAAGAACAAATAAACAAAGAATAAACAAACAGTACAGTGACATTGACGCCGTCAGGAGCGATACGAACACGGCCGACGAGGCACAGAGATCGGCAGTTGAAGTCGTAGTAATCCACAATCGATTTGACATCGGGGATTTTAGTGTACTTGTAGTAGAGGAGCACACCATATGGTTGTTCTTTCACCTCCATTGATGAACGATGCAATCGCGATCTCGATTTGGGATCGCAATATCTCGAGTTCAAAACCCTAATGAGGTTCAAGCTTCAAGGCAGGCGCAGCACGACGGTAACGAGGAGATGATAACCAGAATTTTTTAATATATTTAAACTAATAGTCTACAGACACTTATTTTCAGTAATAATCCACTGAGAACTATATTAAGTGTTTTAGTACTTTAAATTGAATTTATAATAACCAAAACTAAACAAAAATAACATTAATGAACAAAAGTCGAACTTATTATACCAATAGCTAAATCAAATGCGTTAGTATTAGTAATGTTCATGTCTCTTAGTTTTTCAATTTTGTTGAAATTATTATGTTATGTCCAACAACAAATGCATAATTTTGCTTAGTCATATTTAGTATAGTGATAAGTCATAAGATTTTCACGAAGGAAATCTGCAACTCATGTTTCGAAAGAGACTATTTTCAGAAAAAATCTATTCAAATTTATTTTCTAGTTTTTTGTAACTGTGTTATAAGCTATATTACTTGGATACTTCATTCTCCTAGCCGTACGCATATCGGATACGGTGCGAGTGTGTATCGGATACGCCGCGTGGCGTATCCAATTATTTTATTTTATTTGACCGTCGCTCGGATACAGATACGCCTTGGATACAGTGCGAGTGCGTATCGTATACGCCGCGTGGCGTATCCAATTATTTTATTTTATTTGACCGACGAATTCGGTCAAGATACGTTTAGGATATGTTTTTGGATACGAATTATTTTTTTAGTAATATTAAATAAGCAATTGTGTATATTATATAATATTAGTCACACCACATAATTTATATAGTATTATTTTTTATATAACATGAACTCTTTTGTCAAGAAAGTGTTTAATCAAGGGCTTATATTTTTTGTTATTTCATAAGTATCAATACATATTAAAAAAAATTGAATAGAAAAACAAATTTCAAGCATTTTAATATATAATGTGGATTTTTTATTATATATATACCCGCACTCGTATCCGCGATTTTTTAAAATTGTTGTATCGCCGCACCCACACTGTATCGAATACGATACGCACACCAGCACTCGTGCAACACAGGTTGTAAGACTACGAACAATGAATGAAAAAACAAAGGAAAATTTTTCAAAATGCCACTACAAAACACTGTATTTATCAAAATGCCACTACAAAACTCGTATTTGTCAAAATCCCATTAAAATCCATCGTGTATTTTAATTATGCCATTATCACTATTTTATTTCAACTAAAAATTTCAAAACTTTCTAAATGACAAAATTGTCCTACCTCTTCTTCTCCTATCACATTTTCTATTTTTATTAATTAAAACAATAGCCATTATAAGGCAATTGATTAATTCGTTTGTTTTTCTACAGACAACAAGTTTATATTAGAAAAAATGTTTACAAATTTAATTGTCGCATTTTGGTGATTTCATATTATTTCCATACTTCAGATTATTGTTGTTACCACATCTATTTCTGATTTCTTTAAAACCCATGAAATGAAAGACTATGCAGTTAACCCAAAGCTTCCTTCCCACTTCAGATCGATTGCATCACTTATAAAATAAAGTGTTGTGTCGATGAGGTACTATATGTGCTCGACTCCTGGATGTGATTCTATTGATGTTAGTCTTGTGCCAAAAGTGCAATGCAAGGGCAAACATATTAGTAGAATGGTATTCTCGAACCCACCATGTCTGAACAAACATATTAAGATTACTGACCCTAGAAACAATTATGCATATGGATTGCTCAATCAAGAATTTGCTTCTGATGATACAAATTTTGTTACTAATGATTTGGTAGAAACCACCATGTCTGAACAAACATATAAAGATTACTGACCCTAGAAACAATTATGTCTATGGATTGCTCAATCAAGGATTTGCTTCTGATGATACAAATTTTGTTACTAATGATTTGGTAGAAACCATCATGTCTGAACAAACATATTAAGATTACTTACCCTAGAAACAGTTATGTCTATGAATTGCTCAATCAAGGATTTGCTTCTGATGATACAAATTTTGTTACTAATGATTTGGTAGAAACCATCATGTCTGAACAAACATATTAAGATTACTTACCCTAGAAACAGTTATGTCTATGAATTGCTCAATCAAGGATTTGCTTCTGATGATACAAATTTTGTTACTAATGATTTGGTAGAAACTCCACTATGCTCATCAACCATTTTCCGTATGATTGCAAATTCTAAAGGCGTGATTGAAATTACAGTTAATATAGGAAAAAATGAGGTAAATAACATGAACTATGAAAAAATCCGTTCAGGAAGTGTATACACAAAAACCGCATAATTCTAGAGGTTCTTTAATAAAATGAAATCGTGAATTTGGTAGAAGATGAATTGCCCATTGGATTTCATCTCTAATTTCTAACTAAAAAATTTCTTGTTGTTTTTGTTGTGTGGAGAACTTTAATTGTTGTTGTTGTAAGGTCAATATCATATATGAGGATAGATTCATCAGTATTTTGTAAATAATGGTGACAATCATGATGCACATTCTTATTTATATATTCTTCGTGCAACATACTAACAAACTTATTATATGACACATCGATCAAGATTCAAGATTCAAGACTCAAGATTATCTCACCCGAGGTGGGGGTTTTTATAGTACCAATCCACATGACCTTTCGATTTGTGTGTGGAACGGAATAGCCAATAGCGAATGCAATTCCACACTGTTCTGGTTTGAAATTTGTCAGAAGGGTAATATGTTAATATTATACGTACGAAGATAAACGAACATGGAGCATGATATATATAGAGCAAGATATATCTTAATAAAGATAACAAATCCCCGCTTAAATTAAGTGCTTTCCCAACGTTCTTATAATCTCAAACTCTCAAAATATAAAAAAAAAAGGAATTGAAAAAAAAACTAATGGGTTTAAAACAAAACATTGGTGACTTCGCAAGATGAATAACGGTAAAAGGTACTCTGCCTTCCAATAGTTAAAACCATTAAAACTTAAAAGAATAATTTTCTTCTTCGTAGTCCGGCTTGTAGAAAAGGGAAAAAGAAAATAAGGGATCATCTCTAATTCAAAGAACTTGGAAATCTGCAAGATCCATAACCTATAAAAAAAAATACAGTTTGTTAGAGGCAATTACGAAAAAACACAGTTAAGAAGGCAAAAACAAAATACCAGATACAAATACAGAATTGTTACCATCATTGTGCAATGCAACTAAGCAATAGGTTTCTACTAAATATGGGCGAAATCTATTTTTTCTGGGTTAGAAGTTATATTTTCAACATTCACTTGTACGATCGATATTGTGATGCAGTATTGATTCTTTAGAATTTTGTTTACAAGCGCCGCCCTTCTTTAATGGGGGTAAGATACTGTTATAAATCATAAATGGCAATTGGTTTTGATTCAAAATTCGAGAACTTCTTGTAATGTGCTGTTTGTGCAAGATCAACAAGTAAAGATCAGCCACTAGGTGAGTTAACGAGTTTCTGACAACACCAGTACCACTCATGAAATCTTGCAAGTTGATTAATAGTAGAATGCCGAACAACTAACTGTTAGTTGAATGTTTGGTTTATTACCAAACAACCATTTGTAGCAGTCACCCAGGCCCAATTCTAAGCAGTTTCACCAACAAAGACTTGTTAGTATCTACGATTTAAATTCAGTTTTTTATGGTAAAAATTTGAAGGGGAGGAAGTAATCCTGAAGCTCTGTTAGGCTTCTATCTTACAACCAGGGGCAGAATCAGTGGGGGTTGGGGGTTGGGGGGGGGGGGAGATTTTGCTAGAATGTAAGGTCACATAAGATCTTGATAATTTGCAAGAATGTTTTTGCCAAAAGATAGAAGGTAGTAAGTTGCTTTCATATCTTGGCATAGCTGACAAGGCAAATTGTGCATGTCAGTCAAAAAAAATTCTTCTTCAACTTTTCCTTACATCATTGAACTTTTGATACTGACTGCATTTGGCGTTACCTCATTAGCCACTTCAAATTGTTCACTCTTCCTAACTCCCACCATCCCCATTTTTTGACTTTTTTGTGAAATATTCTTTATGTTTTTTTTATATAAGGAAACCTACGACTACCCTGAATTTATTACTTTTTGAACGACTTTTACGGGATCATGTGCTCACGGAGGTTTGAACTAATGACCTCCTATAAGTCATTCTAATTAGCTACCACGGTCATTTGCAAATATTCTTTACAGTTAATACTACCATTATTTAAATACTTGATTAAATATTGCAAATTTATTAAAAGATATAAATTGGATCTGCAAGAAGAAATATGCAAGGGAGAGGGAAGTATTAATTTACTTACTCGGATCCTTGGCTGTCTGTGTGGCAAGTCCATTAAAGTAGCATGTAGCTCCTGATTTCCTGAACTGCTGCCAGTACAAATTGAATGCCCAGCTGGCATGTACCGCTAGGCTATTGGGTCGATAACACTTGCCACCGGGCTGTATTGCATTGCAGGTGGTGTTCCCTTGCGTACAGGCATACTGCAATGCCCCATTCAAATCAGTAGCATTCACATTCTTACCCCCTGCAAAAACACACCAAATTGGCCCCCGGTATGGAGAATTATTATTTGGCAATGGTAATGGTGGGTATGACTCCACTGGCCTCCTCCCAGAGAGATCCACTTGGTAAACTGGTTTCGAGTTTGGGTAATACATTCCCCAGTGCCTCTCGGTGCCCGGACCTGGCTTCTTATTCTCATTATACAATGAAAACACAAACACCGGAATGTTAACCCTGGGCCGGGCCGGTGTGCCAGGATTCTCAACCATCCGCCGAGCCAAATTTCTATTGTATATAGCAGCATTATACACATTTGCACCGGTTTCGTCGAGGTCTCCCTCATTTGGCCACCCGGTCTCAGCGACAGCCAGTTTAACATCATAAAACCCCAACTTCCCCATAGCAGCAAAGACAGAATCTAACATCTGATCAAGCAGATTGGTATACACCAGCTTGCTGACAGGGTCTGTGTAGTACTGACTGGGGCCAGCCTGAAACAGTGCATAATCCAGGGAGACGGTTGTAGGGTTGGCCGACCAGACAAAGTAGGGGTAGGCATCAACAAAGTAGTAGGAGCGGGTTTTGCGCAGATAGGTCAAAAGGGGCCGGAGCACAGACTCAGAGATATCTGATCGGAAAGTTCCATTAGAAGGCGGAAAGGAAGCAGACAATGCATCCATGGCAAGAGTGGTCCCAAGCTTGATGTTTTGGATTGACCGTGATTTCAACGCCAGGTGCAGGTTCTGCATTGCTGGCACCACAGCCTGTGCTGATTGAAAATTAATGAAATTAAATGTTTGCATGCATTTCAAATTAAGCCCTCATTTCAAATTAGCATGCTTAAGCTCAAAACTCATGTTAAACCCTGTAGACCTTTGCGCAGATGAAGACAGAAAGTACATTGTAACACAAATTTAAATTAATTAGAATCATAATTAGATGTCAACACAAGAACATTATCACTGAAGAATCTCATTTCAACAGAACTGTTGCCATTAACCATTATTAATTAACTATCTTTTAAAGGGGTGCTTATTACTGATTCATTCAACAGTATCCAGCCGTACTATTTTGACTGAATTTACCTTCCATGTGGATTTCTGGATGGAGTAGTCTGACAGTATTTCATTCCCGACAAGCAAATACCGGATCCTCGTGGCCCGACGAAAAGGCAACACATTTGTGCAGATCCAAGCATCAGCAGCCGACTGGTTGGCAGCAATGTCAGGTATGATCTGGTTGGGCACCATGATGGACACACGTAGACCGGTTCCAGCCAATGCAGAGAGGATGGTGGCATTGGCATCATAAATCTTCACTAACCCGGCATTCAGCGAACGGATGAGCCTGGCAGACTGTTTGGGGGTGGGGAGGTTGTCACCTAGGGTCCCATAGTTTACACCGAGTCCATGTAACCTGAAGCCATGTGCTATGGGAAACGGAGAGAGATTGGTTAGAGAGTTTTGTATCTATGCCTATAAAAACAATATTAATTTTTCTATCTAAATGCAAGATCATTGTCAGCTGAGATTTGGTAACCAACTTGTGCAAACTGGTGTACTACTACAGTGCAGAGAGGTGCGAAAGGTGTGAGCAATTTTTGCAACAAAAGCGCGTCATATACTTAATTTGTATATGCGCGTAAATCCTCAAATAAACTGCGTTATCGGTTATAATAGTACTAAGAGGCCTAAAAACTTGGTTTCATGGTATTGGTACCAATTAAATAGCAATCATGATTCTCATCTGAAACTATCCAAATTTGATTATTTGACACTGTCAGAGAACCTTGGTAATTTAAAATATCGCGTATTGTGACTGTCTTAGTAAAGAAGTGTCAGAAACTATTTGAAATTATATGAAATTCTTCACGGTGTATTATTTTAAAACAAATATTGAAAAAAAAACGAAAAAGGCAGAGAAATTTTGAGAAACTCGAACGAAACTGGGAAAAGACAAGGACTTTTCTGAAGTCCTGGAGAAAGTGAATATTGCACAAGGGCAATAAACGATCGAGCTTAGGAATATCAGGTAGAATAGTAGAATGAATAATATTTCCAAAGATAGTGAAACAAAAAAGAAACAGAAACCCAAAATAGATGAAGAACGGAGCTGAGAGGAGAGAGGGAGGAGAAGAGGAGGCATTGTATGCGGCCCGTCTTACCTTGATAGGATATAGAAAATAGAAGCAACGGGAGAAGACAGAGGTGAAGGCGCATCTTTCTTCTTTTCTTTTTCTTTTTGGGGTTTTGGAGAGGAGAGGAGAGGAGAAGGGGTCTTCGTCTTATAACGGGATTTTGTAGTTCAATTAATGGATGTCTTATAACGGGATCAAGATCAACCATCAACCATCACTCAAAACAGAGTTTTTCCAAAGAACGTCCGTCCCAATAAATTCGAATCGACGTACTCTATTTTTCTACGAGATATATTAATACCTCAATTTTTTTTGCATTTACAGTGTCTTCAAATTCGCATCATTTTATCAGAATTTTAATACAATAATTATATCAGAATTTGTTAAATTATACTTATAAAAATCACCGATGTAATTTTATTTTCTTATGGAGTTCAAATATAAATATATTTTAACATATAAATTTAACACTAAAAATATTAATTATATACATAAAATTTCAGAAAAAAATGAGTGAAATTGACACTCATACCTATATATGTAAATCCCCTCATACCCATATATGCAAACGAGTCGAACACGAACGAGCTGAATCAAGTTTAAGATCGGCTCGTTAACTTAGCGAACGAGGTCATAACGAGTTTTTGACGAGTCGAACACGGACGAGACGAATATTTTTGGCACCTCAATATTATATGTTAATTAATATTGTGCAACTTGTACTTAATATTAAAGTTAGATATTAATATCTATCAATTAACTATGATATAACACGTGTGGTTCGTTAACGAGTCGAGTTTGACAGAATTCAAGATCAACTCGTTAACTTAACAATCTGACTAACTTGTATCGTTAACAACTTGAACTGATAACAAACGAATTCATAACAAATTTTTGACGAGTCGAACAAGAACGAGACACGAGCTGCAGATATTTCTTACACCCTACTTGCAAGTTGCAACAATCTGGGTTGCACTGTTGAGTCTCTGACCGAAAGAAGTTGAACAGGTCAAAGGGGTTATGCTTTTGTTTGTGCTAAAACTGGTGGGTAGACTCGGTCTAACAAATAATTTTGGAACAACAAAATAAGGAAAATAAAATCTAGTCAAGAGGAAAAGAAAACTTCTTTTTTTTTCCTTCCTATTTAGGTCATGTAAAAAATGAATTTTAAATTCTCGTTGCCGTTCTTGGGATGTGTTTCCTAATTTAAACCTAATAGGTAATGCTATCATTAATGGATATCATAGAAAAATACATCATTTAAATATACAGTCATGAGTCATGAGTCAATCAGTCATGCATATTGGCACCAACGTTGAACTAGATTTGTCTATATGTGTATGGTGTATTTTTTTTTTTCCTCTTTTGATACGGTTGTATGTTCAACTGGACAAACTTTTGTCTTTTTTTTAAACATAATTAGGTACATTACCTACTCGAATTAGTTTGAATATCCATATATTTGAATTCCATGCCATTCAATTTCAATCTGAACGAAGTACGATCTGAATTTAAATATTTCAACTACCTTAGAATTGCATATTGATTATACATTGCCCAGCTTTTATTTATTTATATCTATCAAAGGAAGTAGGCTTCGAATCATAGCCACCCACAAATGTACGTTAAATAATACTTTAGTTCTGAGTTCTGACAGATGCTTTGTGAATCTAAACTTTTGAGGAACACCAAACTTTAACCTTTTTTTGAATTTGTGACCGTTACAGATCTAACTATGAATCACAAGCAACTCACAAGTATTTCTACCTTTAAAAATTTTGGGACGAGTCTCTCCCGAACTAAAAAGAGAAGGTCTAGGCTCTAGGTGCACTTTAGAAAAAAAAACGAAAGGAAAGATGGAGAAGAGCAGGTGGCTAGGCTTTATATATCCATCCATCTTTTTCTTCAAGTTGTGATAAAGAGACATGACCCATACCCCACACAGACTCATTTCTCTCTCTTTTGTTTTCTTCCTTTCTTTCCCCGAAACTTCACAAGTGTCCACGAAAGAATGATTCTTTATGTAATTTCACATCTTTCCTTTCATGTATAGCTCTATAAAATATCAACCAGCAAGGTTCAGACTTCACATGTAGGGATATTCATATGTCATAAATTTTTGTCTTCAGTTCCGTGCTTATAAAGTTTATGTCAGATTTGATCATGATTCGGTCCTTAATAAGATTTTGAAATGATCAGACCTTATAAGGATCGGGCTTTATTTCAAAAATACAGGTTCCTATTTATCCAGTCCTTTCAAGCCCTGACCTCGTTCGGCCCTAATTCGGCCATCTGCAACCTCGAGGGCCTGATAAGGACCGGGCCTTAGAGGAGCCAGACCTATTTTCTTAGAACAAAGTTCTTATTACCCGGCCTCTATTAAACCCTCTTTAGACCCGGCCCTTATCCGGCCCTTTCGTAAGCCCTTTAGGCCCGACCCTTTAGACTTTCCCTATTCACATGGAGATGGAGTTGCCCTTCCTCTGTATTGAGAACTACATTTTTTTAGGAAAATTTTGTTTGTGTCGTTTAAATACGAAGAAATCTCAAAAATATCATTTCAAATTGATTACTTTCATATTTATTATTCAAAATCGTTGCTATATTCTTTTTTGCTACTTTTTTTTAAAAAAAAGACAAAATTGCTCCTACTATGACTTTTTTCCTCCTTTTCTCCTTCCGTACCGACACCGGTTGTCATTTCTCTTCCCCAAAATCGATCCTGAAGTCAACTATGACATCTTTCGAAGCGACACCAGTGGCGAGGTCGTTCTGGCTGGGGTGAACTCGGATCCGAAGCAGCTATAACATGGGCATTTTTGTCTTTTAAAAAATAGCAAACAAATGAGATAGCAACGATTTTGAGTGGCAAATATGAAAGAAATTGATTATTAGTGGTATTTTTGAGATTCCTCAGTTTTGGGTGACAGAAAAAATTATTTCTTTTTTTAAACGTTGCTAAAAGTTGAGAGTTATGTTGTATGGATGAGGATGCAGATATCATATCTGATACGATGTTGATGTGATGATACGGTCAGGGTGGATCCAGAATTATAGTCAAGAGTAGGCACCAAATACTTACAAAAATATAATTTCGTACAAAATATTGAATATGATAATGAATAGTATATTTTAAAAAAAACAAATCTTGATAAAATATAGTAATCTACAAAATTAAATCAATTCGATGACGGTAATGTAAGTTGGCCTCAATTGGTCTTCATATTTTGAAATATTTGCATAATACCTTGTAAAGTTCATCAAAATATGTTATGATATTATTTTGGGAAAGCTGATATATCGATCCCTCTGTCGATCCAAACAGGATGGGTCTAGTTGGATTCAGTTGCATGTTGTTTTTGTTATTATGCATGTTGTTTTTGTTATTATGTATCTAATTGGCTGGACGCTCGATTGAAAATAGAGATCGATATGCTCATCATGCGGACTAGACGAATCGAACTGCATTTAATTTGAAATTTGTTGTATTTATATATTATGCATGTTGTTTTTGTTATTTTGCATATAATTAACATGCAAAATGGTATGAACAACATGCATAATAACAATAACAATTTGTCATCGGAAACCAACTAGATGGGTCCAGTACGTATCGATGACGAGATCGATGACGGAATCGATAGGAATTTTCCTTATTTTGGTACAATATTATGAGTTCATATGATAATACCAATTGTGCAAAGCAACGAGTATAGTTGTCAATAAATAAGTATCTTAGTAAATCAGTTCAACTGAACCATAAATATGATTAAACAAATTGTATGTCAAGCTGTACGCGATCCAGAATAAATAGAAACATCTAAATATTACATTACAGAGTAAATTGTATGCCAAACTGAACTAAAAGACGTATTGAAATATCATGCAGCCTAATAACGTGTTAATATTAATGAGATATCATTTTGTAATTAATTAACACATTTGAAAAAGAAAAGGCAACAAGTTGAAACACATTCAGGGTCAGGCAAGTTCTAAAACAATAGTATTTTCTACGTATTTTTGAAATTCAGAAGTAGACACTCTTCTATCCTCGCATGTATTAGATCTGCTCATGAATAAGGTGATTTTAAAAATTCTTAAAACGAACGCAGCTATATATATATATATATATATTAAAACTTAATTAAAATATTAAGTTAATACATCAAAAAACAATATATAAGTGAATATACATAATAAGAATTATTATTATACACAAGAAATAAGATGACAAAGTGTGACTTCAACTTATGACAACGATGAGAAAACAACAAATTGAAAATACACTTTGATTGATACATGAAGTATCGAATTTGAAATATCAGATACAGGTATGAGAAGTATCTGATCGGGTGCGTTAAGATATGGAAGTATTCGAGTAACATATGTTGAGGATAATCTAGTCGGAAAGTCGAAACTCAAAATTACTCAATTAATTTCACGAGCGAGGACAAGTATCAAATCATAAATCATAAAGATAATAAACCTAAGATCTTCGTACCTATGATCATAAAATCAAAGGAAGGTTTGAGAATAAACCTAAAATCTTCGTACTTAAATATATGATATAAGATATAAGATATAAGATATAAGAGAGATCGATCATAAAAGGTTATTAAAAAGATGTAGAAGCCATACTATTATTTTTGAACCGATCGAATCGATGAAAAGTGAGAACTTACATGGTCCTTACCTGAAGTAATACTTCTGGCAGCATGGGAAAGAAAGAGAATGATGACCTTTAAATTTACCTTTTCTTTTCCTTGTGTTTGTCTTTGCTTTGGAGTTTGGAGGATTCTCCATTTCTTCTGCAGTTGAATAGTTATACTACATGCAAATATGCAATTTATCCTGAACGAATCCTACGTATTGAATAAATTAAAGCATGTAGCTGTAAGCTGTGCAACTTTATTAGTAGTGGGCTTGGGCTTGGACTTGGACTTGCTCACGCCCAACTCCACCCTTGCTACTTTGAAAGGCCCATATTGATACCAGAAAAGCCCAAACAGGGAGAAAACATTCTATTCAAATTCCAAAAATTAAAATTAAAATATGTCTTATGTCTAAGCCCGGGTTCGAACCGGGGACCTTTCGCGTGTGAGGCGAACGTTGAGATATAGTTTTCAAAATTCCACAAGTCGCCCTTTTTGTGTGCTCTTTCTCCCGCTCGTTGCTCCTCTCCTTCTCCCGCAGTCTCGCTCGCCTTTAGGGTTTTTTGAACAATCGATCAGGTCTTTCTCTACTTTCTCTACAGATCCCTTTTGTTCTCTTAAATTCGGTAGTAACCGAGTATTATTCTACTTAATGCAACGTTCTTTTGTTCGATTTTTTTTCCAGAGAGTTGGATTAATCGAACAGCTGAGAAATGGGGCAGATCCAGTACTCTGAGAAATATTTTGATGATAAATTTGAGTACAGGTACTTCTTCTGAACCCTATTAATGCTCTTTTCTTTAATTTGTTTACTGGTAAGTCCCATTCCAGATCTCCGAGTTTTCAATTGTGCAAAAGAAAAACCTGTTTGGTCATAATACCGAACAAGAAATCAAATTTCTGAAATTTTAATGAATTTGAATTGTGCATGTAATTAATCTTTTAAATTGTTACGTTGAATAGAATAATACACCAGCTTTCCCCTTTGTTTTTATCAAAGGCTAAATCTGGTACATTATCATCTTCCTTATAAATGTCTTACCTTATTATTGTGTTTTCTATAAACTTCTCAGTAACAAAGAGAAGAAAATTGACATATGTTCTTATTTCAATGAAATAGGTGGGACTACCCCACTTTTAGGTCAAAAAACGAAGAGAAGATAAAACAAGTTCAACCAAAAGATAATTTCTACAAAAGAAGTGTTCAAATTAGTGCTTTTAAGTAATCTGATTTTAATCTAATATGAAATATAGATTGCTTGGCTATTCAGACCTGAATAGTTCAACCTTGCCCAAATAGTTTTGGTTTAGTTCACCCAAGTGGTTCATAGAACATCTTTGTTAGTATTTGTTTTTGCTTGTAGGTTAGGGTATTTTGAGGTACAAAATATACCAACCAAGGCCATTAAAATTCGTTGCTTCAATTCAAAAGCTTACCAACAAAGTTCGATATATTGAGATTTTTCGATTCAATTCCAGGCATGTGGTTCTACCTCCTGAAGTTGCCAAGCTTCTCCCTAAGAACCGTCTGCTGTCTGAGGTAAATTAACTCCATACCAAATAAATAATAACTTAACAATTTTGATTGTGTATAACATGAATACATGATAATGTGTTATGAAAATATCTAACCAAGTTGGTTAGATATCTTTTCTACAATATATAGCCTTTTCTATTCACAGATCTGCATGCACTTGGTGTTCTTCTGATCTAATTGAGATTGTTGAAGTTGTCAAGCCAGTAATTAATGACACTTCTTATTATGAAATCGTTGTTGTACAATGTGGTTTGATTTCGGTTGCAGACAAATGAAATTAATTGTTTTCTTTACATGGTTATTTAGTTGCAAATATGGTTGTGACCTAGAAAATATGATATACATGCTGGAACCAAATTATGCTGTTGATAGACCTTTTGTATGTACAAGTACGTCCTCAGGTTATCTGGTTTTGAAAATGACAGTCCCTGAATTTTTAAAACTATGATTGAAACTCTGCCAACCCCCTTTTGTTAATGGTGCCTCATCATTAGCGCTAAGTGTGCAGTCGATTTTCTTCCTCAGGTATGTCAAAATTTATTATGAGATCTTTATGTGTTACCTGCAGATTGAATCTCTGCCAATCCCTTCTATATCTCAATCTAAGCACATATGAATGTCCAATGCTTATCTGTCCAAATCTTTCTTTTGTCTGACCTGATGTTGCAACCTCACATGGACTTCGTATGGTTGTGCCTATTAGGACAGGGATTTAACTGCATTTCCTTCCTCTGTTGTGCCCAAACTGCAAGAATCTTTTCTGACTTCATGTTAATATTTTCTCTCCTAATTTTGGTGCAGAATGAGTGGAGGGCAATAGGTGTGCAGCAGAGCCGTGGCTGGGTACACTATGCTATTCACCGCCCTGAGCCACATATTATGCTGTTTCGCCGGCCGCTCAACTACCAGCAGCAGCAGGAGCAAGCTACAGCTGCTGCGGTGCAGATGCTCCCCAAGTGATGGAATATTTAGTCTGTCATTCCGTAAGGTCCCGTTTAGGCTCTTCTAAAAGTGGACTCTTTGTAGCTGCTGTGCTTTAATTGCAGTGAATTTCTATGGAGTTCGTATTTGTTTGTGGGTATTGGTTACATTGTTAGGTCTGTGTTGTTTGTTAAACAGTTGTTGGGGAAACAAACTTGTGACCCTCTAGGTTGTATTTTCTAATTGATACATTTTCTGCTGTGGTATACTGAAACTAGTGCGGAGATAAAGAACCTTTAGGCTAACTAACAATTCGCTCCATTTTACTCTATATCACATTATTCAAGCTTAATTTGCTCAAATGTATGTTGCATCTGAAATTCCGAATCATCCACATCTGCAGGCTGCAGCTCTGTTGGATGGAAGGAGAGTTCTGCTCTTTCCATCTGGTCTGTTTAATCTTAAATGAATGGACAGGATCTGCTCGTTTCAGTTGAAACAGACCGAATTGAAAGGGCATACCGCGTGACAAGGCTTTTATTCCACACAAAAAGCACCGAAAAACGAACGCCTTGCATCTGATGAGATTAGTACAATAGAAATTAAGCAACTCGGTACACGGACATCTAATGGAATCCATATATGTTATATTACTACTACTACTACTATTACTGCAACGGAGTATTATTATATTAAAAAAGAATTAAAATATTCAAAGTTATGACATTTTTTTAAAATAAAATAAACAAAAAATAACAAAGATGATAAAGTTAATTTGCCAATATTATTCAAGAATAAATTTTTTGAATTTAGTATGGATTCAATCTAAAAACAAAAAACAAAGATACATAATAATAAGTTCACTAAGAAATATAATTGCACTCTTCAATGTTTATTTTCCTTGAATCTGTCATTGAGAAAAAAAATTTAGTCAGAAGTTGCATTAGACCAAATCAAGAATAGTGCATATTATAAACCAACAGCTATATTATAAATTTGGAGATGTTTCTTGAAAGGGAAGTATCTAAGAAATATATATAGTTTCATAGAGAATTGATATCACTAAATCAACAAACCTTCCTATTATCAATTTAGTAATATCTTCTATGAATCATTTCAGATAATTTCCTTAAATGATATTTAATATAGGAATACAATAAGGCAGCCATGCTAATAATTGTCAATCAAAAAATTCCTTTCCAAAAAATGCATTAATTGAATGACAGATTTAGTAAACAAAATATATGCAAATCTCCTTTTCAATTATGTTTAAATTAATTCAATAAATGCAGAAGATATTGTTATGCAATCAAATACTATTATCAGGACCAAAAAATTGAGAGGAAGAGTGCTTGAGTTAAATTGTATAAACCTCTAATGGCTTCTTCACAGTAATTCTTCCAAACTGAAAAAGATTGAGAAATATCTCAAGGTTTATCTTTCAAACACAATAAGGATTTGCAAGAAAGTACCAGATAATTTATACACAGAAATAAAATTTCTTAAAATACCAGATAATCACTAAAATAGGATTTTTTAAAGTACAAATAAAGGAATCAGTAATCAAGATAACAATATTGATAGTAACCAAACATGGCCAATCCTAATCTTAAAACTCATTATTAAATAGGAGAATGTTGAGTACAATTAGGAATTTGAACCTCTGTTTGAAATATTATTGGATTTGCCTGCACCTATCTCAAATGATGAAGACATAAATTTCAAATACAAGAAATATCAAGTGCTATATAGACTGAAACCAGCAGTGAATTAGGAAATTTTCCCTGATACAAGAAGCAAATTACCAAGTCCTGGCATGTTCTCCCTTTCTTCTTTTCAAAGGCTTAAAGATGCTCTCTGATGACCCTCTTCATTTCCTCAGCTGAATTCGGGCCTGAAATGATGTCATGTCACCTTTCAATATTAAAACACTTAACAAATAATAAATGTGCAAATTAACAAAGAATAGATAAAATTCACAACAAAAGTGGGTTGCTGCCTTTTATCTAGTAATCGCAAGTCCTAAATTTGATTGAATTGGTGATGGTGCTGGGTGATTTATATTCTGTTCAAAGTGGGTTGCTGCCTTTTATTAGATATCAGTTTATTGGAATTGGAATTTATGATATTTGAAAACAGGTGAAAAGAGGGACAATGACAATTATGATGACTTTGAATCACCGCCATCATCTTGGGATCATGATGAGTTTGAATCAACACAGAACATGCAGGTTACTTTGTTAGTTGATTGATTCAACAATAAATTAACAACATAACGGGAAAATAACAAGAAAATAATCACGAGAAATAAACAAACGTAAAAATATTGGTCAAACTAAAATTATAGGTGTGATTTAAGATTTCCTTCACCAAAATTGATTTTTTTAATTAAGAAATTGATTAACAAATGAACATCTTATGTAGTGTTTCCAACGTTGGCAGCGCACCCCTGCATGCTCTCCAAATGAACATCCTAACTTTCGGTATGATGTTTGGAGTGCCCCATATGATATGCCATAAGGCTGTGTCTTGGTGTGTCTTGGTGCCTGTCCGTCTGTTGTACTTCTGCCATTCTATTATATCCCTCCCTAACCGTGTAGGTACCCATTTTTTATTGTTTCCAGATGAGTCTGTCCGGTACCAGGCTGTCTATTCTCGGTGGGTGTACCTGTTGCATAATGTGGTCGACCACATCTTCTTCAAACAAGTGCACAAGCTTATCTCTATCCTAGCGCTGACCATCACTATGTAATAAGCCTTGGATCATGCCCGAGGCCTCGTTATCTCTGACAGTGCTCTGCCCCTTCCAACCTTCAAACCATGGTTCGTGTACCACTCTTGTGTTTGACCCATCACCTATGTCCCACTGGACCTCCGGTGCCATGAAGTCACGAAGTTGCAACATTTTCTTCCCTAACGTGCTCGTCATGTTCCCTTGTGCAGCCTGCCATATCCCCTGTTGGCTACAGTATTTTGCCTTCATGACTTTTGATCCACGTCGTTTCCTGATTACCTGCCAATTGCCATACCAGTTTCGCAATAAGGGCATCATTCATGATTTTGATATCCTTAACATTTAGCCCTCTCTCATCATATGATTTGCATATCTTTGTCCAGCTAATCAATGCCAAGTACCTATCACTGGATAGCTTGTTCCACATAACTCTTCCTTTACGTGATTACACTGTCAAGCGCAGAGCAAAGGGCTGTGAAGCTTTTATTCACGTAACCACATAAGCAATCGATTTTTTTTTTATAACTGGAAATTAGATAAATAAATTATTTTTAAACAGAAAGAATATTTGAAAAACTCTAAAAATTGAAAATGTTGGTGTTGTGAACACCGTTCGAAAAAAATGTAAAATGGACGGTATTGCGAATAACATCCATTCAAAATTTTGATTTTGATATGAATTATTTTTAAAACTAACCTCAAAAAATAAATAATAACATCTATGACTCTGAATTTAAATCTTTGACGATAATGACCCTATTTTATAATTTACGTTCAGACGTGTTTTATTTAGATTCATGCAATTGGAGGGCACTTAGAAATTCAAACAGAACAAAAAGAAATTCAAAGTACCTCTGAACGCATGCGTCTAGATGTTAACATGCAAACATGAACGTTCAAAAATAAAATCATTAGTGTCAAATATTTGAACCTAGAGTTATAAATGTTATTCTTTATTTTTCAAGTCAGTTATAAAAATATTTTAACTTTGGTTGTGAACGTTAATATTTTAACTTATGAGTTGGATTGTATTTAAGTAAGTTTTTGTAACAACTTCAGTTGTGCTCGTTGAAACCGTAATTGAACTGTAGATATCCGAGTCTACTTTCATCGTGTCGAGTTGAATTTGCAGTCGGAGGAATGTGCATATCAAATTTGGTTCCATCTTCATCTTATGTCTTAATAAGTAATTGTTATCATGAGTTTGCGTCAAACTCAATTTTGAATCGCTCATTTCTTCGATCGCAAATCAGACTCGATGCGGTGGAAGTAGACTCAGATATCTACAACTGGCTGACTTGCAACGATAAAAAAACTTAATTACGGTCTCGACAAGCGTAGCTGAAGTTTGTAGAAAAAAATGCTAATCATACGTAATATTTTTTTTGTAGCAACTTCAGTTGCGCTCGTCGGAATCGTAATTAACTTTTTTTTTATCGTTGCAAGTCATCCGCCTGTAGATATCTGAGTCTACTTCCATCGCGTCGAGTCTGATTTGCGATCGGAGGAATGTTCATATCAAATTTGACTCTATCTTCAATTTATATCTTAATTAGTCATTTTTTATCATGAGTTTGCATCTGAATTATTTTTGAATTGCTCGTTTCTCCGATCGAAAATCAGACTTGACGCGATGGAAGTAGACTCGGATACCTACATCTCGATGACTTGCGACTATAGAAATAAACTATTAATGATTTCGACGAGCGTAGGCGAAGTTGTTACAAAAGTAGCTAAATATAATCCAACTCATCAATTAAATTAATAATATTTTTATTAATAAAAAATTCAAAGAAAGGCCAGGGTTGGCAACCCTGGCATCTTGGCTTTTGCCAAAAGCCCAGTGTTGCCAACACCGGTCATTTTTTTAATGATTTTCAGATATTTTTTCTGTTTAAATTTAATTAACTAATTAACTTTTATTATTAAAAAATCAGTCATAAGCAAGGCCGCAGGAATACAAGTCACTAAAATTCTACCACATCAATATCCGACCTTAGCTCAGTTGGTAGAGCGGAGGACTGTAGTAGTAGCAGCTATCCTTAGGTCGCTGGTTCGAATCCGGCAGGTCGGATTTCTTTTTATTTTATTTTTTGAGACAAGTAAAATAGCAAAAAGTTCGTTCTACAAAGAGTGAAATACAGAAAAAGATATATTGAATAGAATAATTAATGAAGATAGCTGAGCGACCGTAAATGAAATGAGAGGAAATTGTGATGGAAAAGGAATTTGGATGCAAATTTTAGTGGTCAAATTCATTCTTTTTTTAGGAAAAGGAATTTGATAGACAAAAAAAAAGGTACAGAAAAACAATCGAAACTATTATAACAAATGCACAAAGACGTATTGATAGATGATATAGAATTTGAACAATATAGAGACCGTGCTATTTAGAATTACATAAAATTGTGATGAAGAAGATATATATTGGTGCCAAAAAGAAATCAAATTACAATGGTTCTTAGAAGCAAAAGATAATACAAAATTCTTTCACTTTGCTACTACTTGTAGAGAAAACAAAAATTATATAATCAGTTTAGAGATAGATGGACAATCAAAATATGATTATTGTGCTTCAAAATATGTTAATGATTACAGTAGGGCTGTAATGGACCAAAGATGAAAGATGTATCACTCAGGATAGTGTTTTTTTGGACTGAGGCAAATTGATAAAACATGTTCTACATTTACACAAACCATTCACTTTAGAACTAAGAGTAAAAATTTTAGTAGTATCTTGTAACCTATGCAAGACTCCAGGCTCGAATTTTACCTTTAAATTTTTTTAAGAATTTTGGGATTTGGTATGACATGATATCATGAAAATTGTTAATGCTTTCTACTATGATAGTTTATATATTTCAAAATTTAGTATTGGCCTCTATTATTTTATCTAAGGAAAAAAATGCATGTACCATAAAATACTATAGACTTATAAATATAATTAATTGTAACTTTCAAATAATTACAAAGTGTTTTGACAAATAGGTTTACATCATCTATGAATTTTCTAGTTGAGCATACTCATATAGCATATATCAAAGGAAGAATACCAAAATGCATCCCTTTTGACATAGGAATCAGAAGCGGCTGTCTTTTCTCTCAGGCGAAACAAAAGCGATTTGAAACTCTAGGCGGGGGAGGTCACGACCTCCCCCACCTATCCTCTCTTCCCCTTTCTCCTTTGTTCTCCTTTGTTCTCCTCCTCCCCGCCGATTTCGATCAAATAAGCTGATGTATTAGAAGTTCAGATCAGAAGTGAGTAAGCGAGTAAGAGATCAGATAAGCTGATTGTGGAGATATCGTTACTGATGAGGGTAGACTGAATGTGGAGGTCTGAGCTGACGATGGTGGATCAATGATAGAGCTCTGATAAATCAAACGGTGCTGAGATTAAATTGATGCAAAAATGAAGTAGATGCTTCCAGATCGACAATCAGATGTAGCATCAGCCATTGACAGACAAAGGAAATTTCAGATGGAGATGAGTTTGAAGTGCTAAATGGGACGTGCTGATCGAGAGAGGCACTGATCGTGAAATGAGGGAGATTGATCGTACAAAGCTGATCGAGAAGTGTCGATCGTGAGAGGTGCTGATCGAGAAGCACTAATCTGAGTCGAAATCAGGGGTTTTTTATCGTGAGTGTAAATAAAATTAAAAGTTGGGTGGATTTGTAATTTTTTTTTCTAACTAATCTAAAAATATCGGAAAACTTTCACAGAGGGCCAAGCAGCAAAAAAATTCAACAGATAAGACGAGAGACACCCTAAAAATTGCACAGAGGGTCAAGGGCGCGATTAATAGTCGCGCCCCTAAGGAGATCCCCTTATTTTTGCTAAAATCAAGGCATTCTGCAGCTGCTTTTTCAGTTGTGGGCCTTACCACTTAGGGGCGCAACTAATAGTCACGCCTTAAGTGTTGTTGAATTTTTTTTTGTTAAGGTATTATTATTTATACCTTTTAATATAATAATTATTAGTTAGTACTAATATATAATTTCTGAGTATTTGTTAATATATAAAAAAAGTAGTATATTCATACAATAGTTATTATTAAGCAAATTAATAATAATAATTTCAATATACAATAAATTTTTAATTATGTATAATTGTAAATAATACTATTAATTTGCCTTGATTATTTTTTTTGGGTTAACTTATTATTATTTATACCCTTTAATATAATAATTATTAGTTAGTACTAATATATAATTTTTGGATATTTGTTAATATATGTATATTAATATATGTATATTTATACTATATTTATTATTAAGCAAATTAATAATAATTTCAATATAAAATAAATTTTTAATTTTAATATTTGTAATATAATACTATAAATATTACTATATACTTATTATTATTATTTAAAACTAATATCACTTCAAAATTGAATAATATATGTATTACTTCAAAGTATTTTTTTAAGTTAGAGAAATTACAACCTACTAAGAAGATGTATTTTTCACCATTTTTCTGAATTACCATAGGGGCGCAACTATTACTTGTGCCCCTAGAAGATGCCTTTTTTGCAGATAAGTCTGAATTTTGCACGATTTTTCAGATGAGGGGTCCACCTGTCCCCTACAACTTAGGGGCGCAATTATTAGTTGCTCCCCTAAATGAACAAAATATATGCAGCAGCACCCTTTCTTTTCTTCTCTCTCCAACCATTATCTCAGTCTTATCTCTTCTTCCCCCAACAGCCCATTCCTCTCCACAAATCCTAAATCAAATTTTCACACTTCTCCTCCCAAAATCTTACATATAAAATGTTTATTGTTAGTTTCTACACTGGAGGATCCATCCAGAACGGTCCTCATGGTGTGCATTACTCGAAAAAAGCTACCGGTAGTTTTACGGTGAATGACGACATAACACTCGGTAAACTAGAGACGGAGCTATACCGATAGATGGGGATTTCAAGTTCAACACATGCTTTAGAGATATCAGAGAGGTTCAATGCCGGATTACAACTAACTCCTCCGGTAATGTTCTGTACTGAGTTACAATTGTCAAGTAATGATACTTGGAGACTTATGTGCAAGCGGTAGTCGAGCTCTGGAAACTCTAAACCATGGTTGTGCAAGTGGTAGTCGTGCTTATGAAACCCCAAATGAGTATGTTGAGCTAATAGCTTGTAGAATGTCAGATGCATATCTTCGTACCAATTGTTATGAACCGAATGCAACCTCAAATCGAAATCAATCGATTCCAGAGGAAGAAGAGGATTTTGAGGATTTTGAATTTAATGTTGGGTTGGATGAAATTAACCCGGCGGAACAGGTTGAGATATTAGTAAATCAAGATGCAAGTCCAATTGGAAATACGTGTGGTAATGATGCTTTCATGAATATGGATTTTACACCTTTCGAAGATCCTAATTACAATTCTGAAGAAGAGACTTCTCTGACCATGACAACATGGCCATTACGAGACCGAACCGATTCTCATCCAATAGCTTTGTGGAATAATATTAATGCAATCGTCGATATAATTGGTGATGGCAATTACTTTGATGACGAAGGGTATGTCACAGAAGATGGTTTGGTAGTGGGACAATGTTTTCGGTCAAAGGATCATCTAAAATGGGTTGTGCATGATTTTTACATCAAATCGAACTGCACGTTTAAGAAGAGAAAGTCCAATAAAAGCGTGTATACAATCGAGTGCACCGACCAAAATTGCAATTGGAGGTTGTATGAATCAAGAATGCTAAGTGATGATGCTTTTATTATTAATACAAGGCAAGGTCCTCATGTAATGTGTTATGTCGGGAGATAGGTTGGAGCATCCGCACTTAACGTCTCCATTCATGATTTCCATAATCAGAGAAAGTGTTAAGGGAAATGTAAGGTTTACTATAAAAGACATCAAGATTGCCATTGAGTAGAGATATAATTTCAAGGCTCCTTACCTCAAGTGTTGGCGTGCAAAAGAGATCGCAGTCGCGCAATTGTTCGGAGGTTGGAGGTAAGCTTATGATTTAATCGTGCATTTACTTAATGCCATACAAAGAACAAATCCGGGTACAATGATTGAGTGGTTTACCGCCCCCACAAATGATCCAAATGAAAGATTATTTCAACCAGTGTGTTGGACATATGGTCCGACAATACAGGTCTTCAGGCACTGCAAACCTGTTATAGGAATTGACGGTACACGTTTCTGGGCGGTATAAGGAGAAGATGTTAGTTGCATGTGGCTTCGACATAGAAGATCAGTTGGTGCCCCTTGCATTCGCGTTGGTTGATACTGAGAACAACAAATCTTGGGAGGATTTCATGAAATTTGTTCTTAGGGAAGTGGTTGGATAACGAGTTGTGACAGTACTCTCTGATCGTCATAAGAGTATCTTGCGAGTTTTTAGTTAGCCAGACCTGGGTTGGAGCACCCAAGATGGACATGCCTTTCATCGATATTGTTCAAGGCACATATGTCAAAATTTCACAAAAGAATTTACCAACAAAAAATTAACACAGATTTTGAGGCAAGCAATGAAACAAAATCAAAAGAGGAAGTTTCTAATGAGGCTCAATCGTATTCGCGAAAAATGCCCCGACGCTGCAACATGACTTGAGGATATTGGTAGGGATCCGAACGATGTTGAAAGGAACAATGCACCGCATTTTGACTTATGGGCTCTTTCATTCGATGAAGGAGGCCATAAAATGGGGATGATGAGAACAAACGGACCAGAATCCCTTATTAATGTTTTCAAAGAAGCACGTGAGTTACCAGTTACTTCTCTTGTTGAAATCACATTCTACAAGTCGGTCAAATACTTTGCTAAAAGACGGGCAAAAGCAGAAAAAGTAATTGAACAAGGTTTCCTTTTCTCCCCCAAAATCCAAGCATTATTAGAGGAGCGAAGATTAAGGGGAAATACACATACGGTGCGAGTGTACCAGAACGAGCGAAAATATGAGGTTCAAACAGGTCAAAGATTCGTTGGGAACAAGATTAAAGGGAATAGAATACATACAGTGCGGTTAGAAGTGCCCAGAGGTACATGCACTTGTCCAAAACCGTAACTAACAGGTATTCCTTGTTCTCATATCGTAGCATGTTGTGCTCAAGGGGGCATAAGTAGCAATGTGTGTGCATCTCCTGTTTATCGCGTTCAAGAGTTGATGGCAACATGGACGCTAGAATTTGAGCCATTCGGCAATTCTGACACATGGCCTGGAATTCCACGACCAAAGCTAGTGCTGGACCCGACAAGGTATGCTGTTAAGAAGGGGAGACGTCAACATATAAGAATTAGAAATGAAATGGATGAAGAGAATACACATCGACAAGCATATACTTGTGGGCGATGCAAACAAACGAGACACAGCAGGCGCAAATGCACTGCACCCCAAATGACGAATGTAATATACTATTATTTATTTCACAAAACAACATTGGTTCAATTTTGTAATGCTTGAGATTTTGTTATCGCAGGTAATTAGCAAGGAGATGATGGAGTTTGTTCTTTTATTTAGTTTAAGATTCTGTAATTTTGTTTTAGCCTTATTAATTAGTTTGTATGTATATCTCAAGCATTTGGATATGTATATTTATCTAGGAGATTTGGATATGTATGTTTATCTTGGAGACTACTGCAAAATATTTTGTGTTTGAGGATTTTATGAACTTTAATTTATGTTATTATATCTTCATGTGGTTTGAGAATATACTTTCATGTTATTATATCTTCAATATATCATCAATTTATGTTAAGTGTTTCAAATTGAAATCTAATTAATGTGGGTGCAACTATTAATTTCTTGTAATATATTGTGTATATATATTAAAAATGTTTATTATATTACAACTATACATATATTAAAAATTTATTGTATATTGAAATTATTATTAATTTGCTTAATAATAAATATTGTATGAATATACTACTTTATTGATATATTAACAAATACTCAAAAATTATATATTAGTACTAACTAATCATTATTATATTTAAAGGTATAAATAATAAAAACTTAACAAAAAAATTATCAGCAACACTTAGGAGCGTGACTATTAGTTGCGCCCCTAAGTGGTAGGGCCACAACTAAAAAAACAGCTGCAGAATGTCTTGATTTCAGCAAAAATAAGGGGATCTCCTTAGGGCCCGACTATTAGTCGCACTCTTGGCCCTCTGTACAATTTTTAGGGTGTCTCTGACCCTATCTGTTGAAATTTTTTGCTGCTTAGCCCTCTGTGAAATTTTTCGAAAATATTCTAACAAACTACTTGTAGCTCTTCTCCATTTCTCGATAGAGTGGACACCTCCAGTTTAGTCGCTGAAAACTCTCTATCTGCATCCTACGGCCCACAATTCATGATATGTCTTGATCATAACAAAGCGAGAGGTGATCCCGTATGCAGCACGGCATGTGGGCCTTGACAGGTGACACGTAACAGCAATAGCCACAATTCAGAGAAGCCGCTTTAAATAGAACCAGCCATGTCCCATGTATCACGCTTTGTAACCACACAATTGTGCGTCGCTTTCTTTCTTCTTCGTTTCCTTTTGTGAATCAGCATTTGAGCATCACTTATTCACTTTTCTCTCTTTTACTACTCCTCTAAGTCCGTAACCATGGCACCCAAAACGATGAGAGCAGTGCAGTATGACAAATACGGAGCCGGAGCAGCTGGGCTCAAGGTAATATATAATTCTTCAATGCCCCCTAAACTAAACTTCAATTTTACCATTTTTTTGCGATGTTGTGTCATTATTTGCGATAATCAGAAAACCTTGCTGTTTATGACTTGGTGATGTGAACAATTTGGTCTGGTATAAGTTTTAATTCACACAATTCGTCAAGTGAAATATTACTTGTTTGATACTGTCCGAAGGAGAAAAAGGAAGAAAGACATTTTATAGCAATTTATCACACAATTTAAGATGCATTTCCCAAACAAGGAAAAATGAAGAGAGTTGTGATAGCATCGGCGAGCCAATGTGAAAATTCAGACATTCTCAAGGAAACAAAATCTAATCAAATTTACTTCAATTGGGGATCATCTCTAACCTGCCCAGTTTGTTTGGGATTAAAGACTTTGCTATTGTTGAAATATATGAATTAAGTTCAAGACCAACAATTTTGTAGGTTGTCTTTTGTCTTGCTTGATCATTCTCTTTCACTGACCAGAGCTTCAATTTTTATTTTTTCGGAATGGAAGGCAAGCAGTCTCTGTTAGCAGATGCCAAAAATAACATGTTCACAAATCCATTCTTTTAAGCTTATCTAGCTAGTGTCCGTAAAGACTGTGACCAAATTAGTTAATTTAATTAATTTAGTTAACAATAGAATTAGATACGGTGTATGTTTGGGTTTCCTGATGCAAAAACTCAAGGAACAAAGTTATGCAGACGAGAGAAAAAAAAAGAAGGCTGCTAAATAATAAAATAAAGTGATTCACCTTGCCATTCTTTCGGAACATTATATTGGGGACTGCCTTCTGTATTGTATTCTGTATTCTACACCTTGCTGTCTTTTTTTCTGTATGTTTCTGGGTGAATCACTTAAAGACATTTGTTTTCTTGTGCTTACAATATGTAGCATGTTGAGGTGCCAGTTCCTTCACCAAAGAAAGATGAGATGTTGATAAAAGTGGAGGCTGCAAGCATAAATCCAGTAGATTGGAAAATCCAAAAGGGAATGCTTCGACCGTTCATGCCTCGAAGGTTTCCCTTCACACCAGGTTCATTCTGTTATTTTTTTTTTTTGGAAGTATTGGTGCCTACTAATTTAACATTAACCAATAAAAGGAGAGTACATAGAAGAAATGAAGAGGAAAATACAATTGAAATACTGGAAATAAAAGGAAGAGGAGGTCTGACCCGCCCACATCAAAGTGTCCACTGACCCGTTGTGTGGCACCCCGCGGCACAGAAAGCTGTGCAGATCCGAGAGCTGGAAGCTCTTGCTGCCACTAATTCCTACACCTATTAAAACTGAAACTAAATTAGTTCATTCTATTCTGTTACCCCTTTACGGACTTGAATAAACCTTTTTCTGTCTATGTTGTATTATTCTTTTAATAAGTTTATTATTTAAAAATACCAACTTATATTGTATATATCTGGAATTTTACAGTGATAGATATAGCAGGAGAAGTGGTAGAGCTAGGTCCCGGTGTAAGTACTTTCAAAGTAGGCGAGAAAATTCTCGGCTTGCTCGATTTTACAGTTAAGCCCTCAGAACTTTTGCAATTATTTTTCATCATCAAATTTCCCTTAATGGTACTTTTGATACTATGAATTCAATTCACAATTTCAGAATGGTGGCGGCCTTGCAGAGTATGCTGTAGCACCCAAAACCATAATTGCTAAGCGTCCCCCAAATATGTCTCCGGCTGAGGCAGCTGGTTTGCCAGGTGCAGGCTTGACTGCTTTGCAATCGCTAAAATCGGCCGGCGTAAAATTTGATGGCACCAACAAATCATCAAATATACTTATAACAGCCGCTTCTGGTGGAGTTGGTCACTTTGCTGTACAACTGGCAAAGCTGGCAGGCTTACACATGACTACGACATGTGGGGCCCGAAACATTGAGCTCGTAAAGAATCTTGGAGCCGATGAGGTTTTAGATTACAAAACTCTGGAAGGAGCGGCATTGAAGAGCCCGTCAGGTGTGAAGTACGATTATGTGGTCCATTGTGCGCCAACTCAGCCGTGGTCCGTGTTCGAGCCGCTTTTGAGTGATCATGGCAAGGTTATAGACATAACTCCTAATATGGCGAACATATTTACATCATTTATTAAGAAGGTCACATTTGCAAAGAAGAAATTGGTGCCATTGTTTTTGGTGCCAAAAGAGGGGGAGCTAGAATTTTTGGTGAATTTGGCAGGGGAGGGGAAGTTAAAAACCTTGATAGATTCAAAGCATCCCTTGAGCAAGGCTGAGGATGCATGGACTAAGAGCATAGAAGGCCATGCCACTGGAAAAATTATTGTGGAAATGTAAGATATGAAATAACTAAGAAATGTAGGGAGACTGGAATAAAGTCATGGGTAAAAGTGCCATATATTTTACCAATTTATTTAAATTAATATAATCGGTTTCCATCGTTATCCTGTTAATACAGGAGTAGAAGCAAGAATTCTGTATGGTGCTGATAATTTGTTTGTAAGTATCAAATTTCGCTGATATGTGATTGTATGTTCCTAAAATGTGGAACTTGAAAAAGGAAAATCTGTTGTTTTTAGATGACTATAGAAGTCCGAGACCAATTAAAATTTTCAGAGTACGAATAATATTTGTATTATGGTTTTGAAAGGGATATGTAAAAGGGGAAATTAGATAGGTAACTGATTTGTTAAAGATTTCTTTTTGGGACATACAACACCCTTCTAATCTGAGAATGATACAGAGGCCCAGTTCGTATTTTGGGTTATCAATCTAATCTGAGAATGATAAAGCAATGAAATAACTCAAAAATGAAAAGAGAGTTGATACGTAGATGCTAATATTGATACCGACTATCGATATCGATGTCATTATGTATATTTAGTTGAATTATTATGTACATTATTTGAGTTGTTATGTATATTATTTTTGTATAGAAATAAATATACATGTTATTTTTTGTACTGAAATAATTATGCATATTATTTAGTTATTATGTATATTATTTTGTTAACATGTATAATATTTTTTCAGTATAAAAATAACATGCATAATAAATCAAACAATATGTATAATAACTCAATTAAATGTATATATTAATATCGATAGTTGATATCAACATTTATATCTACGAAATATTAATCAAATCAAAATCCAAATGGACATACAGAGCATGCGCTTTAATTCTACACGTAACACGTCAACTTCCCCATTTATAATTACCGACTTTAATTTGCCACAATCGGATCTATTTCCTTTCTCCATCCCCATATATGCGAATCCTCAATTTCACCAACAAAAAATAATCGACAATTGAATGTAGCGTCGTCAAATGCATGTCGTAGTCGTACGATATTTTCTTGCATTAATTATAAAAAATAACGCCATTAGGCTTGTGATGCTGTATTTTACAACAATTATATCTCAAATTTTAAATCTAAATATCAAATATGACTGCAAGTGTACAATCGTCGTTGGTACAATTTAGATATCGAACACAAGAACAATTCGATCCTTAGCGTGAATTAAACGAGTAAAGGCCTAAGCAAAAAAAGAATGATTGATTGGAAGTTTCGTTAGGTAACAATTTATAAATGAAAGCAATTAGAAGGAGGTTTTGGTCAAATATAGTGAATCAAGAGTCATTCGATTCACCAATCGCTCACTTAACTCTTTTAACGATTTATCCGTACAATTGTTGGTAGTTTGGACCTTTGGTATACAAATGGAGATATTAAATGTCAATCTCTCGTATTAATAGCTCTACTAACACAATCTGAATTGAGGGCTAGTCGAACTCGAATTATGATAGTAATTGCGCTCAATCGAGGGTAGACGTTGCAAAGTCGAGGTACCGGACAATTATGCATTGGTTAATCAACTAAGCAATTTCTACGATTCTCTTGTAATACTAATTTTTCTTTTTGGTTCTAATTAGTAATTCAAATGTCTCTTTTGATTCGAGACAAGTAGTCAAGTTCTCACAATTGCACAAAAACTCTAGAATAATAATTAATAAAATGGATAAAACTTAGCTCAAGATTTTTTTTCAATAAAATTGTTTACAAGTAAGCAAGTTTCATGATTTTTCTACAACCCTAGAGAGAAATTTAGCCTCTCATGACAAACACAAGTACTTAAGACATCATCAATACAACAAGAGTGAAGAAGATTGAGAGAATAAAACGAAAAAACCAAAGAAGAATCCTTGTACAATTGAAATCCTTCTTCTTTCTTCAAGTTTGCTCTAGATCTACTTTTTCTCTTAAAATCGCCCAAGAACTCCTCTCAGTCGCCAGGAAGGAGGAGAGTCAAAGATAGGAAACCCCTTGGCCACCTTCCTCTTTTGAATTCAAGTTTGTTGGATTTCTGCCTAATTCTTTGCGTCTGCAAGAAAATTCTTGCATCCACAAGAATTGCCTTCTGATTCTCTGCTGGAAACTGGGCGAAAATCTGGCTAAATAGCAAATCATTGCGTCCGCAAGAATCTGCTAACTTGGTCCAATGTGCTCGTCTTGATGTCATGAACCTTGATTCAAGCTTGTATCGCTCCGAGTCTCTTGTACCTACATTGAAATTGAACAAACAAGGAATTACCACGAACTTGCATGCTTTTAGTCCTATTTAAACTTCAAATCTAAAAACATTGGTCAAATTTGTATACAGAATTCTTTGCTCTCACACATATAAAATTGGCTTATCAAATTCTCCCACGCTTAAACCTTGATTGTCACCAAGCAAGTCTAAACACGAGACATACCCTGTATGCAATCTCAACCAACACTATCTATGCAAAAATAAAGACAAATGAGTGATAAGGCTAAATTATGCATGCCTTTACATAGGGTTTATATTAGTTTATTCCAAGTTTTATTTAATTTAGATTTAATTAGAGTTAATTTATTTAAAAATTCAAGTCACTATCCTATTTGAGCTTTAATGCAGAAAAATAGATGTTTAGGAACAAAAAGGACACAATTGGACACTTTGGAACCAATAGGATTGAATAATGACTGACAACCAAGTGAATTGTGGCTGCAACTTAGGTTTATTGCAGCACACAATCACAGAAGACAGCATCACTCAAGTCAATTGCGGTCGCAATCAACCACGTAGTTATCAGACATAGAGACTGTAATTTCTCACGCTAGTCTATTGCGGCCGTAATAACCATTCTTGCGACCGCAATAAAATTATGCTCCAAAAACAACAGTCAAACCAGTAGTTATTTCAAGTCTATTGCGACCGCAATAATCATTCTTGCGGCCACAATTGAACTACGCAGAACCAAAACCTGCAGTTTTTAGAGTCCTATTTTGAGAGTTTCACCTCTACTATATATACCTATCTTTTTTGGATTTCAAGGGTACTCATCCAACTCCCTCAAGAGTCGAGACGAACTTCTAGTGTTTTCATGACAGGTTACCCCCTATATGAGTCGCTCGTGGTAATCATCCAACGATTCCTTGTGTTGGGATGTACTTCTGATGTTTTCATGACATGTGACCACCCTGAACGAGTACGCTTGGTGTTTTCATGACATGTTACCATCCTGAACGAGGTCTTGAAAATCATCAAATGATTCCTCGAGTTGAGATGTACTTATGGTGTTTTCATGACAGGTTACCACCTTGAGCAAGACTCTCGTGTTAAGTATTCGTTATGAGGATACACAACGAGGAGGCCCCAAAGCGAAACAAACCGACTATTCTTGGTGTTGAGGTGCTTCTTGGTGTTTTCATGACAGGTTATCACCCTGAACGAGTACTTGAAAATCATCCAACGATTTCTTGAGTTTGGATACACTTCTGGTGTTTTCATGACAGGCTACCACCCTAAACAAGCTACTCGTCTTAAGCCATCATGCGGGGATACACCATGATGCTCCAGTTTTTAAGGCAGTCAACAACCCCATAGGTTGATATGCTCTATAATTCAACTCGATTTGCTTCCCGTCCTTAGGCTCACATGAAGCTCGAGACAAGTTCATTTGCATATTTTTCTTTGTTTCAGCTTCTGATTCTTATATGAGGATGTCACTCAACGGTTCTCTGATTGGTGCATTTATGGGTATTACTTGATTTGTTTCTCGACCTTAGGCTCACTGAAGCTCGAGACAAGTACCTTTTCTGTTTGCATTTGCTTTCATTTAGTTTTGGAATTGAGGCACCCAACGGTTCTCGTGTTGGTGCATTTCTGAATATGACTTGATTTGCTTCTCGAGCTTAGGCTCATTTGAGGCGATCAAAGTGTTGCTTCCACTTGTTGTCAAGCTGAGTGAAGCGCTGCTCAATGTGCCCGTTCATGCCAACTAAATAGTTTATGATTTCTTGGGTCGTTGGCATGTTCGGGTCGTGAGGCTGCTGAGCTTGGGTTGGATCCGCTTTGGGTGGTGGTGGCTGTGCTGGTGCCGGGTGCACAATCCAAGTGTGACAGTCATTGGCATTGATAGGTGACAAGGAAAGTGGCACCTTTTGCTTCTTGCATGTGATGTGGTAGTAGATGCCATTCTTCTCCTTGATCAATCCCACCGCCTTGAGGTATTTCAAGTCTAGCAGCGAGATTTTGGTATTTGTTCTCGCCCGGTACACTGACCTGTCATTGAGAACCCTGAGATGGTAGGATACGAGTGACCAACCTGCCCACCAAAATCGCTATGCCGGTGTGTTTGTTGCCAAGCACTGCCTCCAAGTGTTGGGCCATGTGTGTCGCGATGTCCGGTTGGATCCATTCCTCTTTGTTGGCATACAACATCTTGAAAATGAAGAAGGTGTCCCATTTGTTGAACACCGAAACAGTCTAGCCCCTCCCAAAAATCGTGTAAGCCATCGCCCGCTGGAGTAACTGCGTGACCGAATGGTTGATGATGTTGCTCCGATAGTTGTTTCCCTCGCGGTTCAGGCCTATGATGTGGTCCTTGAAGTGGATTTGGAGGCCGATATTGACCCCGTACCAAGGAGGGTACCAATCGAATTCGACTCCCTCGCCCGCCATCGGACACCCAAGCATCATGTTGAGTTTGATGTCGGTGACAATGAACATTGTGCCGTCAATTTGAAAAGAAAAGGAAGTAAAGTCAGTGTGCTCAAAGATAGACAAGAAAATCGTGTGGTCGGATCATTGAGGGTGGCCGAAAAACAAAATCGTGGTATGACATCCACGACAAGCGAACTAACTTGAATAAAACAATTACTAGGAAAATTGAATTTCAAATTTGAAGAATATATGAAGATGTATTGTGATAATAATACAGTAAGACATATCGCGTAAAATATATTTTATCATAAGTAAACAAAATATATTGAAGTCGACAATCATTTTATAAGAGAAAATGTGAAAGCTAAATAAATTGAAACATCATATGACAAGATCCAAGATCAATTGAGCAATATTTTCACAAAGAAACTCATGCCAAAAACATTCGAAGACATAACTATCAGGGTAGAATTAATGATTTTTTTAATTCTAACTTGGAAGAAGATTTTACAAAGGAAGAATGACTAGATTTTAAGTTAATCAAAAAATGTAAACAATATAGAAAAGGGAAAAGAAGGAATTACTATACTTTTATTTTATAATATCTCCTGGAAAATTACAGTTGGTGATACGAATGGTACGATAGAATAAGTGTAAATATCGGATGTAAGAAAAGAGAAAAAAATAAAACCAATATATTATACAAATAATAGTACCAAAAAAACATTCAAATACGAAAATCTCTTTCTCAGTTTTTATTAGAAAGAATACAGTGTTTTGGCAAGTTTATGTATGGTCTTTGATCCTAACTAGGCAGAGGATCACGCTCCGCGCGATGCACTAAGACTCATAGATGAGAATTATACATTTGATGCAGGCCATAGAATATATTGGAAGTGTCTATTGCGAGCAACGGAAATGATGCGACTGTTTAAATGGTTTCCAATTGTGTCATTGGTCCTCATGGCAAAAGTTGCAAATATGCAAGTATTTTTTTCATTGATTGAAAAGTGCTGAGAGAATGTTTGTTTAGTTATGTTTAGTTATGTCAATGTGTTGCAACACGATTTGCATAATTGTATGTACAATGGGACATATATATTGAAAATGGATGATCAATGAATAACATGTAGAGCATAGGAGAACAGAGAATAACAGTAACAAAAAAAAACTGACAATAATTAATAAATACAAATATAACACACATGGAAAAAATAAGGAAAACGATTGAGCCTCGCATACATAAAAAACATCACAAAACATATATAATTTACAAAGACAAATCCCAATTCATAATTTCAGAGCACATTATCCATGCACATTTCCCAACCAAACACTTGTGAACAATCATCGCATAGTTCCCTCACTGCAGGCTTCATAAGAAGCTTACCAATCATCAGTCATAAGGGGAAACAACAACAAACACATGAAAAGAAATACACGAACACGAACACATGATCGTCAAGCAGAGCATGCATACACACACATAATAGCTGCATTTATAATTTAATTTCTATGTACGGAATGAAAAGAAAGCTAACCTTAGAGAGCACTCGACATAAAATGCGCAACTTCTTGCACTTTGGAACCTCAAAAATAAAGAGCACAAAATCAGAGATGCAAAACTTTGAAAAAAACTTGATGCAAAAAACAATACATTTGATTAAAAGCAGAATCTAATGTCTAACACCTAACTATTAGAAAGGTCTGATCTAAGAATCAACTGCACCAAGGTATGCACATCATGTTTGAAAGGCCCCAAAAATCCAATGCCCGGACAAAATAATAAGAAAGGTAAATTGACACACCCAAATAGTTATCGAACATGATCAAAATTTAGTTCAAATGGTCGGAGGTGCATGACAGAATTGCGGTGAAGGTGCTCCATAAACATACACGATGTGTTAATTCACAAATGAGTAGTTATGAAAAGGAATTTTTGTGTTCATAGAAGTTTAAACAAACACAACAATCGGTGCGAGAAAACACAACGATACGGCAAACAAAAAATATCGATTGCTATTTGCAACCGATTGGTAATGATTCTCTTACTGGTGAGAAGAATGTTGTGCAACAGTGGTGCTCTGATTTACTGCATAATAATAAAGCCAATTAAAAATATGAAGAAAGGGAAAAGGATGAAGGCATATGAAGACAGATTTTGTGATGAGGGCATACAATAAAAAAACAATTTACCTATTAATTCCAATAAAGAGAGCAACACAGGACATGAAATAGGACCTTAATTTCCAGAAGCAGCAAATTAATCCTAGTAAAGGCACATAAAAGTTTTTAAACCTAACACACAAGTCTGAACAATTGTTGCATGATCCTATAGTACAGAAACACAAAGCAATGATGAAATAACCTGAGTAAGAGCTGAAATAGGTTGGGCTCTGTGCGAGGCAGTAAAAATGCATGTCAACAACACATTCAATAGATAATTACTCAAAAAGCACTGGAAAACAAAATTCATATGATCAAATCAAAAAATTAAATAAGGGGTCCAGAAAAGCAGTTACCTTCTTTTGCTCTTTATTTCATCTTTTGATTATCTCCTGAAGCAGCATTGAGAAGTCCAACCACACCAAAGTATACCAGTTTTTAAAATAAATAAATAAATAAATAAATGTGAGTTGATGAACCTCTCTTAATGGAAATGGATAATTATCAAGAGGCACACAACAACAAAATCATCGACATAAAAATCACTTTCCCTCCAAATACTGAGATATCGAGTCTGGGGTTTATACTCTGGTATCATCTTAAAATGGATGGAGTCCTTAAAAGCTTGCAAATTAAGCAGCATTATTGTTATATCCTAAAACAACACACATATCCAAAGCCAAACAAAAAAATGAATAAGCAGCAATAGAAAAATGCTTGAAATATATTTTAATTTCATTCAATGACAGTGCATGGAGCCTAAATCCCTAAATTTTTTTATGGATCATACTACAGCTGAGCTAACTAACCTCATAAGAGAAACTTATAATTGCAAGAATTAACAATTTTTCATGCAGTCATGCCCATTTGTTTACCAAATTTAGAAGTTTTTATAATTCTAATAGAAAAATCAGTTAAAGAACAAACCTAGTCAGCTCTTTTCATCTTTCACCTAACATCTAGTCAGGATTAGACAACAAATTCCTCTAGTGCAACTAAGAAAAGTTGGTTTCAGCACTTATATGGAGATCATATGGTTGCAAAATAGAGCTGAAAACATTACTAATGTAATTTGAGAATAGCATGAAGATTTAGTGGGCAGAAGCAAATATTAAAAATAGAACCTGTAAAATTGAGTTTTTGAAGGAAAATAAAAGATCAGAAATAAAGATTGTAAAAAACCTCCACTTTGATACCCTAAATGCGATTGAAGAGAACAACACGATGACCGCCATCAATGTCTGAGAGGTTGTTTCAATAGGGGAAAAAATAACAATTAATATCAACCAAGGTAAACAAAAGAAACATGTTCCATTGAATTTTATATCTTTCCAATTTGTAGATGGTTGTAATTATGCATAGAAACCCCTATATTAAAAAAAATCATATAAGCCACATACTGGGAACTAAAAGCTGAGACAATCCTCAATCAAAGAATAAAATCAATCAACAATTAGACAAAATTATTTAACTTGAAAAAAAGAAACTGGAAGAGAGACACATCTTAGCATGAAGAGAAGAGCTAGCTGAGAGAGGAAAAGGACTAAATCGGCTCAAAGGCAAAAAGAGAATGGAAACAAAAAGTAATACACTTTGCATGGAAACCACCTCTCTAGTTTCGGCAGTAAAACAACTCAAAGATAAAGATACTAAATGTAACACTTAATCAAAGTCTTAATTCTAAACTATAGTTTAAATAAAATAATCCAGCAGATTTGATTTGAACAATTAAGGTTGTCTGATTCCAACATTCAACCAATCCAGCAAACCAATTCATTGCAGAAATTAAACTTACCAACATGGAGGCGAGATTCACTGGCCTTCTCAAGTCCTTTTTAATAATAAAATCGATCCTTTGGGTTAATGGTATTCTCTTGGATTGGTTTACTGGATTGCTTGAGGTGCTTACATTTGGTAATGCTCCATCAATCTAAAAAGAGTGATAATTAGTATGTCAGAACGTGCATATGAAGATAAAATTTGTCATGATACCCTATTTGCAAAGAGAGAGAGGAGAGAGAGAGAGATGCACCTGAGTTGTCTCATCCCAAAAGCGAATTTCTTGTACAATTTGGTTAGTTTGGCTAAAGACATGCAATAATCTTGTTTAGTTCAGAAACATTTGGGCTAAATCTGATAGAAGCATGCTTATCTGATAGAAGCAAGGATGCTTAAACCCTGATGCAAAATCTTGAACAGACATACCATTCGAAAGATTTTGCTTCTAAAAAGGATGCTTATCAGGTAATCAATCTTTCGAATGCTAAAATCTAAAAAGATTATATTATAATATCTGATAGAACTTTATTTTGCAATTATCGAACAATTGCTATGAAACCCTGATGCTTACAATTAGTTGGTAGCATATAATTGAGCTTGATCATTCGACATGCTGAGAGAGGAATGAAAAAAACAAAAGGAAACAAATTACAACAATAGAAACATATATCAGCATATAGTTTAGCTTGATCCTTGAGCATGCTGAGAGAGGAACGAAAAAACAAAAGGAAACAAATTACAACAATAGAAACATATATCATAATGATAGTTACAGTGGTAAAACCGATTGAAAACCAAACCAAAGCAAGTGAGGTACCTAAAGAAGGTAGGAAAGCAAAGAAGAAGTGCCTAAAGCCATTGCGCATGATCGCTTGAAATCTGTTCTGCGCAAAATAACAACAAATATAATATGTGTCTCTATCATCACCAGAAAATTCAGCTATCTTAAGCTGAATAGGCCCATATACCAGAAAATTATGAGTGTCATTACTTTTGTTCCATAGGAAAAAACAAAAAATTTATTCATGTGAACTAATAAAAATTGTCATGCAAAATTTATTTTATTTTTTTGCATAAAGGAAGCTTTTTTTGTTGAAAGAAACTATTATTCAGCTTATTTTTGTAAGCAAATCAACATACCTTTGAGCAATCATAACCTAAGTTCAACAGACAAAAGAAAACAATTAAGAAAAACAAAGGGAAATATAAACCAACCATAGAAGAAATGATAGAGACAAGATTTTTTAATACTGAGGAAAAGGGAGAAACCTTTTAACAACATGTATCGTTGTTGAAACTTATTTAATGGTAAGCATCCCCACTCAGTACGGGGCAGTGATACATCAGTTCAAAACTTGGAACCTGAAAATCCAATTATATCCATTGATGTCAGATAAGATTTGACTATACACCTAAAAGAGTAGTGGAATGGTAAATAATACGTAAATGCATCTTAATATCTATGTCAGACTGAGAGCCTCAGTTTGAGCCAGAGGGTGGTGGATCAGAATCCTTGGTATTTGGGAGACTGAACCTTTTGCCTCAAGCTGTAGCGCATCTTAGTCATAATTCTTGCAAGCCCACACATAGCCACCATTACCTTAAAAGCATAAAACAAAGAAAATATGTAAAATTAACCAATTGTCAACTTCCTTCTCAGGAATGTTTTTTGCCTGATAAAGACAAAAGATGGCCGACAATACCTACAAACATCACATATCCAGTCTCTACAAATTTACACAACATGTAAGAGTTTTTCTTTTTAGGAGCTAACATAGCTGATTCAGTTTATGGCTAAAAGAATTATTCAAAATAGAAAAGTTTAACGGTCCCCCGAATCTTGAACTCCGGATCCTTCATCATTGGATGGACTGGAGATACATAAGAGGAGATTGACCTTCACACTAAGTAGATCAACATTCACAAACTCTAACAAACGATCAGCTAGCACATAATCCACATGCCTAAGGAATTGATATATCATCACGTTAAACCTAAAAGAGTTGCATAGGAAAAAATCAAATAATAATTACATAAAACTGACAACATGTACCTAATCCCATAAAAGTTGCTTGTAGGTATCAAGTTCCTTACAAACTGTAAGGAATTTGGCCATTATCGGCTCTGTCAAAAAGGAGACAAAAGAGTAGTATTCCTAAGATAACCAAGCACTTAGTTTAATGGCAGAGTCGTATTGCTTACAGTTTTCTACAACACTAATTGTAGCACATAAAGCTGGAAGATAGAAATAAAAAATAAAAGTAGTGTTGAGGTAGTTGCATCAGATAGCAAGATACAGGAAGATGACAATTTCTCCAAAATGCTCAGTCAGAGCTGAAATTAAGATTAAACTTTTCTTTGATCTCTTTCATCTATAATGAGCAGAGGTGCCTCTTTGGGGCCTTAATTTTTGTCCCTGCGAAAAAAACTAACAGTCAGTCAAATTTTTTTTATCAATTTCATGACTCTCTCTCTCTCTCTCTCTCATTCTACTAATCAGTCAAGACCTAGCAAAAAAAAAACTAACCGAAAAGAAAGAAACACCTATGCAACACTTGAAGATTGACCATGAGGAACTCGCCTGAAAAAAGGAGAAGAGTCGGGGGCAGCAGAGGGAAAAAACTGCGGAAACACTATAGATCGAGCTATAGAGCGAGGTAGGCCAGTGAGTAGAGAAAGGAAGAGCAGGGCTTGCCAGAGTCGCTTGTCTCTCTTTTTTCCAAACCCTAGAAAAAATTGATGTCGAAGAGAGAGCGAGTCAGTAGAGAAATAATGCAGAGGAAAAATAGAAGCAACAAAAAAATGCTGAGAGAAAAGAGGAGCGCACTGCGGTGAAGGTGGTGTTGCGAAAGGTGGGCATGCTTTTTTCTTCTTTTTACTTCTCTCTTCTATTTCTTCTTCTTCTTTTCTCTATAAAGCCAAGAGAGAGAGCGTGGATCAGTACATAGCAAGAAGGCAAGGCGAGCGACGACGGCGAGGCCTCGAGGCCGAGCTGGCCGAATTTGAAAACAGGAGAAGCGAAGCGAGAGGTCGAGGCGATAGAGATGAGACATATTCCATTGAGGAAGGCCAGAACGCAGTGTCTTTGTGAAGGAGAGCTTCTGAGATGAGGGTGATTATTCGAGAGAAGGGTAGCGTTGGTGTGGAGAGAGAAGGAGAGCACGAGAGACGAACCAGGAGAAGCTTCGAGAGTGGCGAGGCATTTTTTGTTTTTTCCTTTTTTTCTTTTGGTTGTGTGCAAAGAGAGGCAGAGATAGGAAAGAGGATAGCGGACGCCAATAATTTTATCAACTCTGCTTAATAGAATGCAAATAATCGCTGAGAAAAATAGAAAATTCAACTGTTATTCTTACTATTCATAAACACTGTAGACAAGAATATCCAATTTTTATATATGTTAGATATCCCATGCGCGGTTAAATGAATTTTATTTCAGTTTTCACGAGTAAAAACCTAAAAATGCTTGCAAGTTGCAATGCATCCAATGAGTTCGAAGGCTAAAAAAAAAAGAAAATCCCACATTTTGCAAGGCTTGGGAAGTGTTCCAGCAGACCAACACAAGGTCCCAGCTGTCAGTTGAAGTGGGTGACAATGACTAAAGTACCCTTAAATCGAATCAGGCACCACAACTCTTCCCCAGCTCTTTCCTTTCGCACCACGTTCTCTCCTGTTACTGTACTGATAAAATTCCCTTCATACCCCCCTCTCATAGTCTCATGACACATCTCCAGCTCTCTCTCTGCCTCTCATGTCAAATTAATAATAGCAACAAATAATGTAAATAATAATAATATATTAATAGCAATACACAAGGTCATTTCATTTCATTTCCTTGTTAACCCTTATTCTTTGTTGCCTTTTCTATATATAAGCCTCCCCATTCTCCTTCTCACCTCTTCGCTTCCCTTTCGTCCCCCCCCCTCTCTCTCTCTCTCTATTTCTTCCCCTTCGCGATTTTCGCTCATTGATCAGAACTGAACCTTCAGAGAGCGACAAACTGAGCTACACACAAGTGCGTGTTATCTCCCAGCAAAATAAGCATCGGAGATAGAGAGGAAAAACCGCGCTTTCTCTCTTTGGTCCGCATTATAAGCTTCGGATCTTGGATTTTGGCACCGAATTTGATTCGTCTTTTGCCAAAAGGCTCCATTTTTCGCACTTTCCAGGCCCCCTTTTGATATGGGTCGGCCCCTTTTCCTCTAGATCAAGAGGGTTAGTGCTGATTTTGCGGTTTCAGTAGTCTTTTGGGCGGTTTTAGAGTGTGCGGCGGTCATGGTTCTTCCCCATAGCAGACAAGGGGTTTGATTTTGTTCCTAGAAAGTTCAGACCACCAATTTGGTGTTTCTAGTTGAAATTCGGAATACTATACTGAAAATTCGTTGTTCACACCTGGAGATGGAAGAGGATTGCACATACTGATAGAAAATATTTGGTTCATCCTCAAAGTTTAACATTTTGGCCTCTGTTGGTATCTCTTTGGTGACTGTTTGTAACAGTCTTGAAGACCATCAGCTGGTTTCTTCGCACCAGAAGGATCAAATTAGGGTTTCTCATCAGGATTGGTGTCTCAAATTTCAGTTTTGGTCTCTTGTGGCATATCTAAAGTAAATTGTAATAATATTAGAGGGATCACAACTAATTTTTAGTATAATTACACTTTATAGGATAAATTTGGGACTGTTTGTACTAATTTGTGGCCATAAAAATTATTTTTGGCCTCTATTTGTGCTTTCAGTTACCCTTTTCATACCCCCGAAAAAATTAATTGGTGGGAGATTCCAATTGATGTACAAACTGAGACTGTTTGTCTCTGATTTTACGTCATAATTTATAATCTTGGCCCCAGTTGGTGCTCTCAATAGAGACCATTACTGATACTCGTGTAAGACTCAATTTTCTTGAGCATTCCTGTGTAAGAATCAAACTGCGGCTCTTTGTGGTACTGATTTGAAGCTCTACTACTTGTCAGAGATGATCAAAAGGAAAAATTCTGTGCTCGGTTAAGGGGCTCCATTGAAGGAACCATAATCTGTACACCAATCAGAGCTTCAGTCTGTGAGGCCTTTGCTCTTGGTGTATTGGGTTGCACACTGTATTGAGATGTCTCGATGCTTCCCTTACCCACCTCCTGGTTTTGAGCCAAAGCTGAGGAATGAACATGCTGATTTGATGCATAAGGTCGAAGCCAAACTCCCTCTTGAAATTCTAAAATAAGTAATCGTTAAGTTGTGTTCTGGTAGTTGTATGCTTAGGAGCATTTTTTGGTCATGAAAACACCGATTAACATGAATCACATTTTGTGATAGTGATACTAGCATTACACATCAAATATTTGTAATATCTTTAGAAATTTGGAAGAACCTTATGGGCATATACCGTATACCGGTCAGGATCATATTGGTTAAATTGAATGTAAACAAACTTTATATAAAGGCATTCAGCATATAGCAATCTGTTATTAAATTGACAAATCTCATCTTGGAGATGGCAGCCTCTAGCTATATTCATGGGCTAAATTCAAAACTGCTTTTGAGATTCATATTTGCATGTTTGTCAGGTCATTTCATAAAGCTGCTTAAAGGGCATTTTGGTCAGAAATAAGTTAAAGGGGGATCGGTTGAATTTGTGCATCAATGCATTTTTCATTTAAGATTAGGAACATAATGATAGCATGACATCATGTGAACCCTTGCATGTTTAATTTCATTATAACGTCACTTGAGGATATTGCTTAGAGCTTCATATTTCCACTCTCTCATAGTGTTATGTTATTTTCTGAAAAGTAGTAGCCTCTTGGACTACCAATTCCATTAAGAATGGAACCATTTTAAATACAGATCAGGTTAAGTTAAAAGAAAGCTATTTGGACCTCCTATTTTACCTAGTTGCCTCACAGGGCATGAGTGTGAGGCAAACTGGAATTTTACAAAATACATCCATCAAAACAACCAACAAACACTAGGTAGAATAGGCAGCTAGTTGTACTCGATGTTTATTCAGGCATATAAAATTCCTCTGTTTTGTGAATTTCTTACTCCGAGCATCGTTTGTTAATTGTGAATTGTATGCATAAGGGATACTTAAGTCCTATAAGTTAATTTATGAGCTTATCTAATAGAGATATTGGATTTTTTTTGTAATTAATTTACTCCCAAATAACATTTATAAATAGGATTGCATCTCCTTGAGGCAACTTAATGCAAAGTATTAATCTTTATTAAGGAAAATCTTAACCTAAAGAAGGAGGATTATGTTTTGGAATTCATACCTTGTAGAACGTTGGAGTTTTATTGAGTCTGTATTAAAGGCACCAATTTTACAATTCTAGAAATCCTGTGATGGAATTATGAATTTTCTTTGTACAATAAAAAGCTGAAATCTGACTACTACTTTCTTTATTAAAATTTGATTAATTATTGAGTTCCTGTTATTTTTTATTATTCTGATATACAACCAGTGGATTTCTGTGTATCTTTTACTCCGTAATTAAGTATTTCCTTGATGAGTATAAGCTTGCTAAACATGTGCTGATTTAAAAAATTGTGTATTGCGCCATAAACACAAAGAGATTTGGCCTTAAAATAGTGCTACACTAGTCATTTTAGATGTTATTACAGGTTATGATGCAACATCATTTTGTCTGCAATATTTGTTAGGACTGATGGTTATTTATGGTATTGCCAATGTGTCTTACAAATTTTCTTTTTGAATCTTTGTCTGCAGGAGAGGCACAAAGACAAGAAGAACAAAAAGGAGAAAAATGATAAGGATAAGCGAGAAGGCAAAGAGAAGCGGGAGAAAGACAAGCACAATAGTAAGGAAAAACATAGAGACAATGACAAAGATAAAGAAAAAAGGGAAAGAAAAGAAAAACATAAGCATAAGAAAAAAGAGAAAGAGAGAGATAAGGAGAGTGATAAAGACAAACATCGGGAACAATCAGTACTATTACCAATGTCAGCTGAGAAAACCCCAGAACAATCTAGGATCCTCGATGAGCACTCCAGACGGGTTGATGAAGGGTCTCAGGCAGGCCATGGTAGTCAATTCATGGACAGAAAATTTGCTGGTACCAGCACTTATGGGACATCAGAGAAGAGGCCTGTACAGGTTCCAGCACCGCAGTCGGTCCCTTCAGTACATAGAAAGAGTAATGATGCAGTGAAAGTGGGACCAACAAGTCAGACCAGTAACCATCGAGTATCTGTTGTTAGTGAAAGAAGAGTTGCAGGCATTCCTAGTTCTAGTTCACCGAAGGAAGGGCTGATTGTGAAGAGAACAGGCTCAAGTGCCTCAAACCCTAATATCACTAACTATAATTCCTTGGTGCAAAGAAAAAGTAATGATCCCTCTCAGGTTGTGAACCATCATGGGACTGGGTTTACTGAAAGAAGAGTTGTGGGAGCTGAGGCAAAGAAGCCTTTGCCAAGCCCCTTAGACTCTCTACATGGAAAGTCTAAGGGACCTTCAAGTCAGAGCACTAATCACCACCAACTTCCTGTATCTGGTTCTTCGCAAAATAGAGTAATGGCTGCTGAAAGAGGAGATGATGTTAGGAGAGTTGCAGGCAATTCTGTGGTGCAGATGCAAAGAAAGACTGATGGACCTACATTGCAGGTTACAAATAATCACCTTGCAGCTGGTCTCAGTGAAAGAAGAGTTGGTTTGAACCTAAGTACGGGCCCCACAAGCACACTGGAGAAGGAGAAGGACAGTGATAAGAGTGGGTTGAACTTGAGAGAAAGTGAGCCAGGTTCTGTTAAGCAGGAGGAAGGGAAGAAGGAGAAAAGGAAGGAGAGGGATGAGAAGAAGAATAAGGAGCAGAGGCGCCTTGAAAAGAAACAGCGGAAGGAAAGAGAGAAAGAAGAGAGAGAGAGAAAGAAGGAGAAGGAGAGAGAGAAAGTCAAGGAAGTAGGGATTTCAATGGTGAGGCCTTCTATTGAAGGACTTCAAAGAAATATTGAGGAAGTGGGAGCTACCGACGGATTTCTTTCCAAGAAGAGGAAAGAAGGGGAGAGTAATGGGTTCTTACATGGTGAGTTGTATGCTATTTTTTTCAATTATGAAAATAAGGTACTTTCAACCCTGCAAAATTTCACTGTCATGTATACCATTGAAAATCAGATATTTGCATTTCTTCTTCAAATATGGTTAATGTCCTGGACAACCAATCTATTATCTGCCTTCCTGTTTCCAAAAATGCCCAAATCTATTTCTTTCACACAAGGATGCTCGAGTATTTTTGCTAGAGGGGTTATAAATACTGTATTCTTATTTGTAGAGTTAGTTATGGTGATTGAAAATTTAGAGTACGTAGGAAAGTGCCAACTCATTTCATTTTCTTGGACAATAAAAGTTGGATGAGATACATATTTTGTGATGTCGTGGCAGAGGATGACACGCGGGCACGGAAGCTCGTAAGAACATCACCACGAGATACTCTCAAAAGAAAAGATTCTTCAACTAACGGTTTTGTACATGGTATGTTTTTATTTTTTAATTATTTTTTTGTAATGTTTTATCTACTTTGTTTTCTGGCTTTACTGGATAAATGGACCCATAAACCAGCATGAACTTTACTTCTAAACTGTTCCATGTCGACAGGTAAAATTGTGACATTGATTAATTAGTTAATATATGTAATGACAGTTCCTTTATTGTTTTCTGCATACAATATTTTTCTGTTTTGGCACAAAACAGTTGTGAAATCAACAACAACAACAACAACAATAACAACAACAACAACAATGACAACAACAAAAACAACAAAGCCTTTAGTCCCAAACAAGTTGGGGTAGGCTAGAGATGAAACCCAATCAGAGTAAAATTCATTTTCATGAGAATGGCTGAATTTTCACGTTGGCTCGCCAAGCGTATGACAGCCTCATCCTTTTTCCTGGCTTGGGATAAGCTATGTAACAAAAATTTCGTAGGCTTGTGAACTCACTTAATTACAGAAAATTTAGGTCTTCTATCCTCCAAAATACGATTGATTCTGGTCCTTAATAGAAAGGCAAACATAGCAGTTCTCAAAAAAAAAGAAAAAAGAAAAATAAAGGCAAACATAGTCCCACAACATTAAGCTCTATGAAAAATGACCGTTTTGGAGTAAATTAGTGTAGTGGGATAGAAGAAAATAACAATGACGTGAGCAGAAATACAGAGGGAATGAGAAGGGTGTTAATTAGCTCCGTGGGATTTTGGGAGAGAGAATGAAGGGTAACGAGATGGAAGTTCACAATACACTTATTAGTGACCCATTTTATGAGCACAAGGGTCAAAGTCAAACTGTTAAAATCAGCAGAATTGTTAGTTTAATTAATGCTTCTGCCCGTTGGGCAATCTGATCATGAATATTGAGATTGTGTTGTCATCATTTCTGTTTCTGTTGTATTCTACTGTTTTTGTGGTTGTGTAAGTATCATTGTTATTATTAATTTGCAGAAAATGATGTGGGGTCCAACAAGTTAACTATAAAGTTACCACCATATACTCCACCTTTGGAGAATGGAAGAACATCAAATCATCAATCTCCTTTACTCCCCCACTCTGTCCAGCCTAGTGCAAATTCACCAAGCGCCATTGCTACCAATAATACCCCTGCCCACATTAACACCATAAAGACAGAGGTTTCTTCAATAAGAAAGGCACCGCAACTAAATGGCAAGATTCCTGATGCAAAGGTACCCAAGAAGAGAAAAGAGGAGCCGCCGCATCCTGATTTGAAATACTTGAGTGTGGTTTATTCTGTCCCAAAATTGGAAGAAAAGGAGCTGCTGCCTCCATTCGATGACCAGGAATGGCTTTTTGGCACAAAACCTAACCGCAATCCTAACCTTAACCCTAATTCTGAGATGCCTGAATCTGGGTTGTCCCAAGGGCCAGGCCAGGTATGGGACAGGGCAGTGATGCTTGATTCAACCGATGCATTTGCCTTGCCTTACGTGGTTCCTTTTTGATTGGACCAGGCATGGTTCCATGGCAAGCAAGGATGTGTGCACCATGTGAAAATAGTAGAGAACTAGAATGGGTTATTTGCTAGAGGGAAATTTGTTTAGTTGCTGCGTCACTGGTTAGTGAACTTTCATGCTATATTGCTTGATTGGGGGTGGTAGATGGAGAATTAGTGTTGTTTGTACTGTAAAAAAAAAGGCTTATTAAGAAGGGTGTCTTATATGGCTCACGTGGATTGAGTGTTAGAGGAGTGTTAGGTAATAGTTCTGGCTGCTTTGCCATGCCAATTTTGATGCTACATTTATGTAATTTTTTTTCCTTATGAACCAAACAAAACCAAACAAAAAAAAAAAAAAACAAAGAAAAAAAAGAAGAAAAAAATGTACAAAGAGGATGGAAAATGCAACAAGAAAAGCTTTTAAAAAATAGTAGTGAGAGAGGAAACCAAGGAAGCAACTTTCGGCTTGTTCCTGTGAGACGCTTTCATCTTTCTTAGGCCTTTATATTAATTTATTTATAACTTGTGCTCCAGTTTCTTTCTTGCTGTTTTGTTTTTAATCTTTTCAGATTAACATGATATGTTTTCATACATCTTAATTATTAAGGTATAGATGTCTTATTAACACTGCTGCATTATAATGTTAATTTGACTGCTAACAGACCTATGAAATGATGTTACAAAAAACTGCATTGAATTTGACGGCCACTGATGTATCAAATGACTTCCGAATTGTTTGAAACTTGAAATACAATTAATTTATAATTTTGCAGATATTTTTTATTTTAAGAAACTTGCTTTTAGAATTATTTGAAAATTTAGTATTAAGATTGCCAAAATAATCATTATAAATATTCTCTCATTTACAAAGAATTAAGAATTTGACCTCAATGCATTTCTTTATATTGGACATAAGTCAGGCCTCAAGTGCCTGTTTTAAAAATATAGATCTCTCACTTTAAAGAAACGGGCCAAGATAAAATGCTGCTTTTCTGGTTATGGTTTCTGAATCGCCAATGAGGGCTTGGGCTTGAGGCCTTGAGCAATTTGTTTAGAACACAGATCATTTAATTTCCATATTACTATTTCTTTTATAACCGGTTATACCGTAGAAATCGGCATTAAAGAATTTTATTCCGGTATTATTGGCGATTGCCGATTAATGAACTGCGCAGCCTGCGCTTTCTGTATTTGGTTCGCGTTGTAACTTATAAGCTCGGGGTCTTGGATTTGGCACCGAATTCGATTCTACTTTTGGCAAAAGGCTCTGATTTTAGCACTTTCCAAGCCCTCCCTTTTGATCTGGTTTAACCTTTGCCATATAAATGGGGGTTGTGCTTATTTGACGGTCAGGTTTCTTTTCCAGAGCAGACAATTAAGGCCTTAAAGGGGTTTGTTTTTTTGAGCGTAGAAAGCTCAGAGCATCAATCTAGTGTTTCTAATTGTATTACTATTTCGGCTACTATCCTGAAAATCCACTGCCATTTCTAAAGAAAATTGGAGTAGAAAGAAGGAAGAAGATGTAAACTGATTTTATTATTTCATTTTCTACCGAGTACAGAATAATATTGCTCTTTGCTATATATAGGCAAATGTGTCGGTCTTCTAACTAACCGACGGCAACAAATTAACTAACTTCTCTATTATTACAACAACTTTATTTTAACTGACTACTTGAGTCAGTTGTAACCTATGTTGCATCGGTGCAGATGCCGTATCGGATACGGTGCGAGTTCGGCGATACGTTATTTTAAAAAAAACTAGAATACGAAGGAGCATATATACAATTATAAAAAAATCACATTATATATTAAATAATTAAGATATTTCATAAGAAATAATATTTCAATAAATCACACTTTATAATAAAGTAATATATATTATAAGAAGATATACATAATACGTAACACTCATGAACAAAAACGCAGCCGCGTCCCAGTGGTCCCGCGCCTTGGTGTCAGGTGTTGTGTTGCCAATTGGTCTAGTGTTCGATGTTCAAATTGCAGCACTAAATTTAATTTCTAGTGTCATGTTACTCCTCAAGGTTGCAAGACAGATCTTCTGTGGCGATGGATATGCGAGTTATATCCGAAACCACTTGAATTATACTCGAATCTTAACCGAATTCATTGATAAAAAAACAATAAAATAAATGGATACACCAGCTGGTGTATCGGGTGCGAATCACACGTGTATCGCAAGCGAATTCGTATCGGATACGTATCTGATACGGAATATGCGGTGTTCTCAAAGAACCCGGACAACATATATAGTTTTTTTTTAAGGGAGAATAGACTTTGCCTATCTCAAAAATTTTATTGATTGAAAAAATATTTACATGATCGGGAAAAGAAAAAAAGAAAAGGAAAAATCCTTAGCCTAACTTTTAATTAACCTAACATTTCTAATGCAGACGTGCCTTTGGCTGTTGAGTGACTATTCATCCATTGTCTGAAGTCGCTCCAGATTTGTTGCATGATTAGGTCTACTGGTGAAGCATGATTCTGAAAGATCCGTTTGTTCCTTTCTTTCCAGATCGACCATAGTACAAGGTGGATGAGGGTGTCTCTGGCACGCTTGTCGTCATTTCCTGGGAGAAGTTGTTGCCTGTTCGATATCCAAAACTCGTGTATAGAGCTTCTCCTGTGATAACTGTTGGAGATGTGATGCTAAATCCTTTTGGAGAAAGGGCATGTAATGAATAGATGGTTGGTTGCCTCCAGGTTGTTCAAGTGGCATAACACACACGTGTTATTCTGTACACATCCTCATCTATGAAGGATATGTTTCATTGGGAGTCTGTCCAAGAGTAAAGTCCACACAAAAATCTTTACCTTCGTCGGTGAATTTGTCTTCCATGTGCGGGAATAGGAGTAGGACCGAATCCCAGGATCAATCAGGGTTTTGTATGTCGAGCGTACAGTGAATTCCCCTGATGCTGTCCATTTCCACGATATGTTGTCCTCGATGGTTTCCGTGAATGGTTGTAGAAAATGTAGCAATGAGAGCACGTCTCTAAGGAAAAATGATGGGTAATTCTGGACTGGTAGGGGGCTTGCGTGTGATTCACGCGGGGGTAGGCTATAATGTTCCTGGATGAATTTTACAAAAAGCGAGTTTTTTCCTTTGTAGATATTTCAGGTCTATTTGAGAATCAGCGCTTGGTTAGTGTTTTGAGGTCCAGGATCCCTAGGCCACCATACTGCTTGGGGAGACAGATTTCGCCCCATGAGACTAGAAAATCGCCCCTTGTTGGTTCCGGGTTTCCTTTACAAAAGAACCGTATTTTAATACCCTCAATGTGCCTAATGAGCCATGTCGAAAGCAAGAAAGCTTGCATAAAATGCAGTGGTAATGCATTTAGTACTGAGTAATTCCTTAGGGAGACAGATTTTAGAGTAAGCCCCGTCATCTTGGCATAGTTTTGTAGTACCTTAGTAATTCCTTGTAGGTTCGTGGGATGTGCATCAGAAATAATCAAAGTGTCGTCCGCGAACTGTAAAGGTGATAGGTGTAGGGCCGGCAAGCTGTATAATGAGTCTCTTTCTCTGTCTATTAATGCTTGAAGTGTGTCCGCAACCATGTTAAAAATGAGGGGAGATAAAGACAACATATATAGGTTGTAACTAACTACAATAATAGAGAGTCCATTCATCTGCTGAGATGGTTCGACAGCTTCAGAGTGTTAGTGTTTATTAATTTCTAAAGATGGAAAAGGATTGCACATACTGATAAAACAAAATTTGGTTAATTCTTCTACTTTAACACGTAGCCACTTTGGTCTCGGTGTTAATTTGGATTTTGCAACACTCAAAGATCACCAGCTGGTTTCTTTGCACCAGAAGGATCAAATTAGGGTTCTCACCGGGATTGGTGTTTGGGTCAAATTTCAGTTCTGATCTCGTCTTCTTGCTAGAGTAAGTTAGAATACTTTTTTAGGGATCAAAGCTAATTTTAGTATAATTTCTTCATTTTATATGATAAAATGGAGGCTGTTTGTACTAATTTTGGCCTTTGTTCCTTTTCCATACTTCCAAAAATTGGTGGGAGATTCCAGTTGATGTACAAACTGGAACTGTTGGTCTCCGATTATAGATTAAAAAATATAACATTGGTCCCAGTTGGTGCTCAATAATATATAGAGGCCATTACTTATACTCATATAAGACTCAATGTTGTTGAGCATTCCTGTGCAAGAATCAAACTGTAGCTCTTTGTGGTACTAACTTGAATATCTACTACTTGTCAGTGATGATTGCAAGGGTAAATTATGTTATGGATTAAGGGACTCAAATGAAGGAACCAAAATCTGTACACCAATCAGAGCTTCAGTCTCCGAGCCATTTGCCATCGGTGTGTTGGCTTGCACACTGTACTGAGATGCCTCGATGCTTCCCTTATCCACCTCCTAGTTTTGAGACAAAATTGAAGAATGATTATGCTGATTTGTTGCAGAAGGTCACAACCTACTCTCACTTGAAAATTCTAAAATTGAAAGTAATGTGTAGATGTGTTTAGTGGTAGTAATGCTTAGGGGCATTCTGGTCACGGTAAGTTAAAACTAAGATATTAGGTAGACATGAATTACATTTTGTTATAGTTATACTAACATTAAACATATTAATTAAAATATCTTTAGAAATTTGGAAGCACCTTTTGTCCTTGTATCTATGTAGCACATACACTCTTGAGAACAGGCGTGTTTGTATCTCTTTTTTTTGAAAAAAGTGGATATCCACCAATTTCATTGAAACTTCCTAAACGAGTACAAGATCTGTTAGATCCAACTATCTGGATCTAACAAATATAAAGTTCAACATAAACCTGCAAGTATCAAACTTACCTAATGCTAATTACTACATCAACAACACCAATCAGCAAAGAAAACATCACAAAATGAGACAGTATATCATCACAAAATTATTACTACAACTATTTAAAATTCAATCTAATAGATCTTCATCTGTATCGCATCCATTATTCTCTTCTCCAAGTGAAAGAGTTTCCGAAGCCACTCCTTCCAGTTCTTTCAAAACCTCTCCCTCCACCAGAGGTAAATCCTGCAATAAATAGAGCTCTGCCACGTCCTGTGACATAATTAGTGACAATTTAAGAAGATTACATTCTTTGAAAAATTGACACCAGAAAAAAAGCTAAACTAATAATTTTAGAACCTATAGCCTTAATATTTGGGATTTTCATATTTTGAAACATGATTTTATTTCTACACAACCATAAATTCCATAAAACTGATCCCCTAACTAGTTCAACTAGAATTTTGTCTTTTAATGGAATCATACCATCTATTATTCAAAGATCATCAATTGTGTTCCCTATAAAATTAAAATTATTGTGATGTGCAATTCATTGCCAAATACTTCTTATATATTTGCACTAAATGAATAAGTGATCTACTGATTCTATCTCATTACAGAAAACACAAGACTGATCTAAATTAACTCCTCTATTAGTTAGATTTTCTTTAGTAAGAACTTTCTTTTTTCTCACTAACCATAAAAATATTTTAATTTTTAAGAGTATTTTTGTATTCCATATAGTGTCAAACATATTACATGGCACACCCCTAAAATTTAACCAATGATAAAAGAAATTAACTGCAAAAACACCATTAGATGACCATCTCCATTTCACCCCATCATCTGCATCTGTTAATTGAATAGAATTGAGAATGATTTCTAAGTCCACCCATTCCACCTCATAAATCCTTCTAATCTGTCTAGAAAATCTAACTATCTTATTGTTAGTATGACACATAGTGAAAACTGAGATTTTTTTATCTAAAGCAATTGAGTATAGATGATGGAATTTAACTGCTAATGCAGTATCATTGTACCATCTATCTACCCAAAATAAATTATTTTGACCATTTTCTAAAATTCTATCATTGCTAATATTAAATAAATCTTGATCTACCTTAATATCAGCCAGAAAAATAAGAAATTTTGCTAGGTCTTCTAAGGAAATATTTATATATGATAATATTTTTTCACATACCAGGGACAGAGGGGTCTTGTATCCTATAAATTCATTTTGCTAATAAACTTCTATTAATAGTGAGATAGAGGAGAGAACGATTTCAGAAGTGTTCAGTGCTAAATTAAGTTTTTGTTGGTCCTTTATATTAATTTGTTATTTCTGCTTCAATTTTTTTCTTGGTGATTTGTTTCTAATCTTTTCAGATGAACATGATTAGTAAGTTTTTGTAGATCCTATTATAAGGCTTTGATATTTCTTAAAAGCTACTACATTGTACAGTTGTGTATTCCTTTATTCTTGTCTGAGAAACCTTTTAGTAGTTCTAATATAAAATTAGATTCTGGTTCTGATATCTCCTTTTCTCCTGCTTTACCTGCGTCCTTCTTCCACTCCTTGTGTTTATATTTTTCTGTTACAGTATTTATATTTGAATGTTAAAGTGTCTATACTTTGTATACATAAAGATTCTGAAAGCCGCTTTTTATGATCATTTAGGAATACATGTATAAAAAGATATCTATTTCATATTAATACTTGCACTTGTGAATTTACATATACGATTTGCAAGTTTAGTGTAAACATTTTGTAGTGCAAAATATCGAATGCATGAATAGAATTTTCGCACATGATTATCTCTTGCTCATCTACCTGTTTCTGTTACTGTGAGTGCCAATGGAAGAACCACAAGATAAAATCATGAGCTAATACATCTTGTGCCAGTGGACTGCTCATCGACCGTGATTTTGGATAATCGACTTTACTGTTTGATGGGATTAGAAGTGCAAAACAAGTCTGGTTGATCGGATTTCAAGTCTAATACAATATCTTATACAAATATTGTAAGCTCTAAATACAGTATCTTTATACAAATATTGGTAAACAAGGAGAGCCGGTTTCGGTTTGACGGTTTGTTATGATATAATTATTTCAAGGTCAAGCTAGGCCCACCAACCGGCTGGGCTCTACACTAAACCGAACCGGAAAGCCCATTATATGTTTAGTAGGGCCCAACAAGGTTAGCTCGGATGGACCTCTTTTACGTGATTTCAATCCATTTTTTCCAAGTTTATTGAGAAACTATTTAATTAACGTTCAGAAATTTTCGTCTTAGTTTCAAATCAAATTTTGGTTTTTCACTTTTTCTTGTTCCAAACAAAAAAGTTAATCGTGTACTTTAAGTAAAATTCAGATGTAATTTTTGAACAATTCAAATATTTTCTCAATAATTTAATCAAGTCCAAAATTATATTTACTTATGCAGCAACACCAACAACGACAATAAAACTTTAGTTCCCAAATAAATTTAGGTAGGCTACAAATGAAATTCAATAAAATAAAAAATCAATATAAATAATAATACTATAATAAATGATAAAATAATAGTAAAAATAGAAGTATAATAATGATAATAATAATGCTAGTAATAATAATACATTATTCTACAAAACATAAACTAGCGCTCTCACGTCATTAATCATGCACTAAAGTGTACAACTACATCACTACTAAAATTTAGTTCGTCACGATTCTGATACGTGGATCGCTAACTTTCATGCACTCATATTTGACGTCAACTGTTTGGAGACATTTCATGTCTTTAAGTCCCTTTTTTACGGCTGCATCCATGGGCGAAACCAGCGGGTGGGCCCCGGCCCAAAAAAGTTTGAACTCTTTGATTAATTTTCTAATTATTTTTAATTAAATGGTAAGATTTTAGTTAAAATTTTGATTAAAATTAAAAAAACTTTATTAAAAAATTTGTATAATTTAATCAAAATTAAATTTTGGAATATTTAAAAATTAAAATTAGACTATAATCGACCTTCCTAACTCGATGTTCTAGTTTTGTGCTTGGCTCATCCGATGTTAAATGCGGCCGACCTCTACCTCTTCTCGTGTTTTCGATGCGGCTTAAAACTTCACCACGTACCAGTGCATTAGAAAGTCTCCGTTGAATATGTCTATACCATCTCAAACGATGTCGAATTAGTTTCTCTTCAATCTATGCAACTCCGACCTTGTCACATATAAAATGTGATCCCTTCTTGTATCCCCATAAATCCATCGTAACATACGCATCTCTGTCACGGTCTTCTTTTAAATGTGTTGTCTTTTAGTAGCCCATCATTCTGTTTCATACAATATTGCAGTTCTGATCGTCGTCCTATAAAACTTACCTTTCAATATTTGTGAGATCTTCTTGTCACATAGGATGCCAGATGTTGTCGTCATTTTATTCAATCCGTTTTTATTTTATGACTAACATCTTCATCAATTTCGTCATCAATATGCAGCAATGATTTCAAATATCGAAAGATGTTTCTTTTAGACACTACTTATTCATCTAAACTGACATCTCCATCTTTTGATTGAAGCCGTTGAACTCACACTTAATATTTACTTGTGCAATCACATTAAAATGGTCCCATGTATTTGCGTCGTCCATATCATGAGCCATTATGTCTCCCAAGTCCCAACAAATGAAATGAAATGGAACCAGTACCTTCCAAGTTCGGAGGTGTCAATTTCAAATTTTTCGGAACATGTATTATGTATTTTATTACTTGTATAATGAGAAATTATCGTTAGTCTCATATATATTAACTATGCTCTCACACGTCCCATCGTTAATTCTAGTTTATCAATTAAAAAACTAATAAAATGTACACACTTTTCACATTAATTTAAAATACAATATCAAATATGATCATGGTGACATGGTCCATGGCATGGAAAGATCAGTTCGATCACAAGTAATGATAAGTGGTCCAACTAAGTACTCCGATGAGTGAATCATTTAATAAAGTCATGCCTCGTGTAATTATAGTCAATTCATTGGACGGCTTCTCTCTCTAAACCGACACAATTAATTACACAGTATGCCTTTCATAATCACTAATCTGTTGAAAATTTAGTTATACTTATTTAATAAAGACACGTTTAGAGCATACGATTATTTTAGCCATAACTTCCTCGTACAATTTCAAAAATTAATGATTCAAACTTCGTTCCAAAGATAAAAGAACGATCTACCACTTTGGCATTTCTTTCTCGATGGTTCAGGTTTAGTTAGGACTTAGGAATGGTAGAAGATGCTTCCATCACTTGGGGCAACTCAGGGAGAAGGGGTTCAGACACAGAAAACCCAATTTACTCTTTGAGCTTCTTCAAATTCAAAGTCCTTCATGGTCGAAAATTTGATTGAACATGTTTAGACAATAATCACAATATTTAGGATTCTATATTGAAAGATAAAATTTGGAGTTTGGTTTGGGTTTTAGTTCTGAGATCAGATAATTAAGGATTTTCAAGCAGACCATTTTTCCAGAGTTTGGAGAAGGAAGAAGAATCAGATTCTAGCTACCATTAACGTGATTTCATCCTTTCTTTTTTTCTTGATATTTATTTTTATTTTGATTCTGCTCCTTAACCATGTGTCGCTAAGTTTTCAGTAGGTTTTTCTAGAGATTAAGAACTTAAAACTCTTTGTAATGTTTATTTGGTATCATTTTTTTCTTTTATTTAATTATGAGTTGTTCTATATTTTTATTGTTATATCGTAATTGATTTACAAAATTTAAAATTTTAATATTTTGACTAAAAGGTTAGATATTAAATATACATCAAGAACAATTTAATTAATTGACTAAGTACCAAAATGTGATGTTAATTAAGCAAGGACTCAACTTGATTGCTTAGATTAATTGTGTCAAGTATTGCAGTGTGAAAGATAATTATCTAAATTGATTAAGAGAGTTAGAAAAACTCAATGAGTTTAGATTGACATAATCAAGTATAAAACAATAAATATTATATGAGTTTGAATAAAGTGTTAATATAGAGATATCCATTTGCACCAATTATACTCCACAAATGTGCCTTCATAATTATAAACAAACTGCCTTTATTATCAAGTAAACATAACAAGAGTGGATATGAAATTCTATTGAAACTCGTTTATTCTTGTATGTTTTCTAGATTCGCATTACTTTTTTCTTAGTTGTAGTTAAATTACAACAACCATATTACAATCAATCTATTAGTTAATTTTCTTATAACTTAGATTAAATTGCAAAAGTCTGAAACAAAAATACAACTTGTCTGTTGATTCGATGCCTAAATTACTCACACACTAATTGTATTCTTGCAACTTAAAACTGTAAATTAAGGTTTTATTTCTTAAATTACAACAAAATCCCATTAGTTGTCAGTTGCCTTGGCACCGTGGAAAAGTTGTCGCATTGTGATAAAAAAACTCACGGGTATTGAGTCGTAGAAGTAAACTCTTGCAAAAATATAAGAAAAAATTACGTACAAAGACCCTAAAATAGTATGAGCCTTCCTCGAACCTTGCGCAAGCGGAAGCTACGTACATCGAACTGTCCATTATTATTTAGTTTGGTGACTTAGAGCCATGTTTCTTTTGTAAGAAATGCATTTTTAAATTAAAAATTATTTTTATAAGGATTTAAAGTTAGAATGGATTGACATCTGTCTTAATTTATGTTGAAGATATACTGAGGAAAGGATAAAAAACTCATAAGATGACTTCTAATCAAAGTTCAAACAATGTTTTATTTTTTCGAAACAAAATGAAAACCAAGTCATTCAATCTTAAAAATCCACAAATAATTGATGCAGTATTTTTATGCTAATATTATTCAAGTTTTAATTACTCAAATATCATGTTTGGTCGCAAGTGTATGACTGTCGTTGGTAAGAATTGGATGTCGATCTCAGGGACAATTCGATCTCTAACGGGTATCGAACAATTAATATCCTAAGCAAGTAAAAGAATTGGTGATTGAGAGTTCATTTCTTCACAAGAAAAGTAAGTTTACTAATAAACAGTAAAAGGTTCGTTTTTTATCAAGATTGGAGACCTAGGTCCTGAGGCTCCCGAATCACTTACTTCATTTAGCAATTTAACGAGTGTAACAACCATTATGGTATAGATTGAGGTGAACAATGATAGATATTCGCGGTTGGTTTTTCAAGCAAATACCTACTCTAGTGTAAACCGAAGACGAGGGTTAGTCAAACTCCGAGTTGCACTAGATTTGACATACGCACCATGGTTAGTCGTTCCTAAGCCTCGATATCGGGCAATTACGCAATGATACCATGAGTTAAGTACAAACTAACAAATTCCATAATCAACTAAGGTCCCTCTCGAGTACGCTAGCAATCAAGCGCTTCTTTTGGTTCAGATTCAACAATCGATTTCTCAATTCAAATCATTAAACCCTAAGATGGACAAGTCAAATAAAAGAAGCAATATCAAAACAATACTACAATCCAAATGCTAAGAAGCAAGTTTCATGGCTATTCTAAAATTCTAGAGAGGGGATTAGCCTCTCATGGCTATTTCAAGTACAAGAGTTTGATTCATACAACGGAAGAGAGAGTAGAGAGAGAATAGGGCAGAAAAATCGAAGAAATATCTCGTGTGATGAACCGTCGTTTTCTCCTTGTGCACAAGCTCTAGATCTCCCTTTTTTCTCCCAAAATCGCCTATGGGCAGAGAGCAAAAAGATCTGGGGAAGAAGAATGACAAGATAGAAAAGAAATAAGGGCTTTCCTCTTTTAATTTTTAACAAATCTGCCAAACCACCCAAATTCTTGCTTCCGCAAGAATTTCGTTCCTGTTCTCTGGGAGGAAAGTGTGGGCTCAATACTAAATCCTTGCGTCCACAAGGATGTGATCTGGTCTCTCATGTCCAAGTGTCAGCAAATTCTTGTGTCCGCAAGAATTTACTCTGGACTCCTCTTTCCAAGTACAGGAAATTCTTGCGTCCACAAGAATATGCTGTCTTGATCGAACTTGCAAGTCTTGATTTGAGCTCGTCTCGCTCAGAGTTTCTTGTACCTACATTGATATTGGACAAACAAGAAATTACCACGAACTTGCAAGTTTTTAATCTACTTAAAACTTGAAAATCTGTAAATACTGGTCAACTATGTATACAAAGGCCCGTATCTTCACACATATAAAATCCGCTTATCATTAATCTACAATCTTGGATTATCCTCGTATTAAAGATAATGTCTTAATCATTAAATCAAAAACATATTCTCTCGTGAAAGATTGGCAAAGTTAGATTTGATTTTTCTTCTTGCAGAGGTGATGGACAAAAAACTCATAAATCTCACATTATATTGTTTTCATTGGAATTTTGAATCTAAATTATTAAAAAATCATCATAGTAACTCATCACAGAATACAGTACCTTCATTGACAAGAATTAAAATGATCCAATCCGACCCTGCTCTCAAAACATAAAATTTGAAGGTCGACCATCTATGATCTGTCGTGTAAAACATGAGCCACCCTCATTCGTATTAGATGGTCTATAAATGATTAGATCAATGAATGTTCTTTCTCTTTAAAAATAATATTTTTTTCTAAACAATGTAAAATTAGATCTTCAAATAGATTCGATATGTATATCATATGTATATCGTATTCAACAATTTGAATTTGATCGTTTTGACTTTATAATTTGAAATATAAATGTGAAGAACCACTTAAATTGCACTTTGCAATTTTTTTAGCTTAACTATAACTATATAATACGTTAAAGAAGGACCACACTAGCAACAATTTGAAAAAACCAAGCGAGTCCAACTCAGTCCGACAAATTCGTGACCGCGATGCGATGCGATCAGACCCGACTCGACCTCAAACTTGTGCGAACCCGTTAGAAAAATGAGGTCTAAAACGAATAGCGACCAAAGTCTTTAGAAAAATCCCGAGATGAACCTGGCCTAAGAAAGCCCCGGACCGACCCGTCAAACTCATCAGAACCAGACTCAAAATTCGCCAAAACCCGAGAATAACACTCTAACCCGTCGTCAACCCCTTCTAACCTGGTCTTAACCCATTCTAACCCGTGATAGTTCGCCAGTCTGCAAACCTCTAGACCTTAGATGAATTGCGTCGGTCCAAAAATTCATCTGGTCGGGACAGATCGATCCAAAGTCGCTCGATCTAATGAGTTGATCGGTCCACGGTTGATCGATTCAACGAGTTGGACGGGTTCAGGTTTGGACGAACAGACCCTTGAGCTTATATGACATCACATCATCAATTGAGATTTTGAGTAAGGAAAATGTTCCAGCGATACTCGATTCCATATCGAATCGATACCGATTTGACATTTCCAGTCGTTGGAGGGCTCCGGTGTTCGATCTCCGTTAAATAACTTCCAATGTCCAGTTTATTTCTAGCGATACACATGTGCGTCATTACTCTGTCTCTCTCTCTCTCGTGCGTGTGCCAGTACTCTGTCTTCCAGATCTAATCCTCTCTTAAACTTCACTTTTTCTCTTGTTATGCATATTAATTGAAAACGCCAGCATACAAAATATGATTGTCAGGCACGTTATTCTAGTTGTCATGCATGTTAGTTGATTTACTATGCATACTTATTTAGTTATGCATGTTAATTGAAAACGCCAGCACACAAAATATGGTTGTCAGGTATGTTATTCTAGTTGTCATGCATGTTAATTGATTTTACTATACATACTTATTTTGGTTATGCATGTTAATTGAAAACGCCAGCATACAAAATATGATTGTCAGGCATGTTATTCTAATTGTCATGCATGTTGATTGATTTTACTATGCATACTTATTTTGGTTATAAGTTGTTATGCATGTTATTCTAGTTGTTATGCATGTTATTTGATTTATTATGCATACTTACTTATTCTAGTTGTTATGCATGTTATTTGATTTATTATGCATACTTACTTATTCTAGTTGTTATGCATGTTTAACTTCATTTTTTTTGTTATGCTTGTTAGTTGATTTACTATACATACTTATTTGGTTGTTATGCATGTTATTATAGTTAAGATAGTAGTTTTGTGATGTAATGCAGCTTAAACTTTATTTTTCTATTGTTATGCATGTTAATTGAAAACACATGCATACTTATTTAGTTGTTGTGCATGTCATTCTAGTTGTTATGGTAGTTTTTTTTTTATTGTAATGCAGCTTAAACATCATACATCATTTTTCTATTGTTGTGTATGTTAATTTAAAATGCATGCATATAAAATTTGATTGTTATGCATGTTATTCTAATTGTTATGCATACAAAATTCACATGTATACGAAATAACAATCCATAATAAATTAACATGCATCCAAGATTTAAAATAGCGGTTCGCGAGGTTTAGCGGTGGTGGAGTGATTCAGCGTTTAGCGTTTTATCGGTGATAAAACGGTCGATAAACTACCATATCGATATTTATATTATATAAATTTATTTCAAATGATATTAAGTATAAATTATAATTAATTCAATTTATATGCTTAATAATAACATATAATAGTAATTTGTTATCAACTACCATATCGATACTTATATCATATTATTTTATTCTAATGATATTAAGTATAAATTATAATTAATATAATTTATATGCTGAATAATAACATATAATATTAATTTGTTATCAACTACCATATCGATATTTATATCATATTACTTTATTTCAAATGATATTAAGTATAAATTATAATTAATATAATTTGTATGCTTAATAATAACATATAATAGTAATTTGTTATCACAAAATACATTTTCAAAAAATAATATATTGAATAATTCATAAGCAAGTATCTTTGTAGTTTAGAAGTACAAAGAAAAAATTGAAAAAGTCACATAAAACTTGATCTGCTAAAAAAATAACAATTAAACAGCAAAAACAACTATATCACCACTAAAGTCGCTATATCGCCGCTAAAACGCTATATCGCATCCGCTTTATCGGCCGCTAAAACCGCTAAATCGCCAAAAATCGCTAAAACCGCATTTTTCAATATATCTTGCGTTATAGCTCCAAAAAACGCTAAAACCGCTATATCTCTGTTTTATCATCGCTATTTAAAAGCTTGCATGCAGCCGAACTCGAATAACATGCATTACAACGCGTTTAACATTCATAGCGCGTCTGCCAAACTCGAATAACATGCATTACAACGCGTTTAACATTCATAGCGACGCGCGTTTCAATTGTGTATGACAAAGTAACAACTGGAGAGGACAATTTGCACAAAATGGAGACGATTTTGACGGAAATTGAACTCGCGTATCGATTTGATATCGAATCGTATATCAGTGTATCAGCTCCCTTTGAGGAATATGAAATATATGCATGGTCCAACTTAGTAATTAACTCTGTTTCGGCAAAATTATCTTCGGAGTTGGAATTACAAAGGGAAAAATTCTTAGTTCAAGCAGCTCTTAGGTGGCATTTATATATATATATATACAGTAGCCAGTTGTACACTTAACAAAGTACAACCATTCTCTGCCTCTTCTAGAGCTCAGGTGAGTCATGACCCTGTTTCGTCAACCCTAAGGCCCGCCACTATATATATATATAAATATATATATTTAAAGATAGCTAACTATTGCTTAAGAGTTGAGGGTTAGATATTGTGCACTCATGATTTAATTTATTGAATAATGAATTACACTTTCTCTTTGTAGTTTAATTATTATCTGTTTTTTCTCTTTTGATATAATGATCTGACTGACTAGTTTAATTACACTGAATTATCCGATCATTTGTACCCCTATCGTTTAGGACCTGGCTAACTGAGAATCTGAGATGATGATCTGACTGACTAGATTCATGTACTTCCTACCCGTAGAATTCAAATGATGATTGATATCACACTTTTACATATAATTCAAGTACTATGATACTTATTTTTGTGTGCATTATATTCAGTCTAAATTCTTTGATTTAGTTTGTATCTTTTATTGTTTCATTTAAAAAGGAGATTTAAAAAGACATTACCAAACAAATCCATTAAAATTAGGCCTACATGAACAGACATAACTGAAAAAGGGCCCCACGAATTCTACAGTAGATCCAACGGCCCAGGTGTACAAATTCAATCAAGTTCTCTAAAGTCGAATTTTAATGAAATCTCTCCAAATTCCAACATCTCATTTCGGGCTACAAACTAGAAAATTGGTACAGAACCAAGATCACGATTCACAGGAGGACCATTCATCATTTCATTGAGCCTGAGGAGTGAGGACACATCACTGTTGAATTTTGCACAGGATCCGAATCCGTATATTTGCTGAACTGTGCAACACTGCAATGTACAAAACTAGAAAAGTAGATACACGCAGACAACACGTTGAAATGCGTACAGCATTTGAAAATAATTGATGTATTAATGTCTCGTGGCATCCAATCTTATATATGTTGACAAGTCTCTTTCAATCTACATCCATTGTTTTATACAGTGTACAAAACCCTTCACCACTCAAATGGTTATATTGATAAGGGTGCGTTTGGCATTGATTTCGTTTCTGATTTTCCTTTTTCTTTAGAGAAAAAAAAAACAGAAACAAGTTTGGATTAATGAGGAGATTTTCATTTATTTTTCGCTGAGAGGACGAAAATAAACGGATTTTAGGGAACTACAAAGAGGACGTTCCCACTTTCCAGTTTTTCTCATTGAACTTGAATAAAATCCATTGCCAAAATATTTTCTCCGATGTTACTGACTCACATCACAGCTCCGCAAAGACAGACTTCACAGCTCCGCAAAGACAGACTGTGATGAATGTTTTAGTAGAATAGAAACAAAAAAGAAACAAGTAACATGTTAAGTAACAAAATACATATTTTTCAAAATTCTTAACATATTAAAATTTTCGTTAGATAGAAGATGATTTCTTACAAATGATTAGTCTCTTATATAGACGACAATGTGTCTTCTATACTATTTTATAAAGCACCTAAGAAATGGAGAACTTCATTTGGTCAGTCTTACTTTTTATGGACAAAAATGTTCTCTGCATAAAAAATTTCGCTGGTTCACTGTGCGTTGAAATATTGATAAAAAAAGTTTCCAATGAATTCTAAATTAGAAATCTCCAGACGAAAGATATTACCAAAAATATTATATTTTTTATTCTAACTTGTCATCACTCTTGCATTTTTTTGGTCACGTATTGAAAGATTTCTTATAAAATATGTGAAATGGACGCTCATAATTAATAATAATAAATATGTTACATGGTCTACCAAAAGAGTATTTTTTTTATATATTTAGTGGTTATTAAATATAGTTTGAATGTCATTTCGGATTTGGTAAGATAACTTGAATTTTAAGTAAGTGTTTGCTTTTTTGTTTTTAATTTCGTTAAATAAAAACAAATGTTGGAGACTAACGAAAGAGTTTGGTCCTTATGTCAAAAAAGAGAGAAATCACGCGACAATGGTTGTTTTACAATGAAAGTTCAAATAAATTAATAATAAAATATAAAAATGTTTATTGATAAATTCTTGAACTTTAGTTGGTTTCTAATTTTGATGTAATTTTAATGTCATTTCATACTTCATCATGGATAACAAATTGAAAAGGTACCAATGTACTATGACACTGAATGACAACAATAGCTGCTGTGCTATTATGTTAAAACTTCACAAATAAATCTAAAGTTAATCGGTTGTGATCGAAAGAACAATCCAACGCTCGGTATTGATTTAAAAGGTGAATAAAGGTTTGAAGTCCAAATGAAATAAACAGGTATAAAAGGTGCAAAAATAAAATGTTCAATGTTGTTGTGTTCACAAGATACGTCATGCATCATGTGTCATTCGTCGTACGTCATGGGTAATGCGGCATGCGTCATGGGTCGTCATGCGTAATGAGTAATGCGACATGCGGCATGACGACATACGTTATGTAAGATCGATGCGTCCTGCGGCATGCATCAAGCGTCGTGCGTCATGCAGCATGCGTCTTTCGTCATGCGTGATGCGTCATTCGTCATGCTTCTTGGTTCATGCGTCATTCGTCGTGCGTAATGAGCAATGTGTCATGTGTCATGCGTCAAACGTCATGCGTAATGCGTAATGCGACATGCGTCATGCGTCTTGCATCATGCGTCTTGTGTCATGCGTGCATCATGCGTCTTGTGTTCGTCATGCGTCATTAGTCGTTATGCGTCATGCGGCATGCGACATGGGTCATGCGTGATGCGTCATCCATCATGCGTCATCCGTCGTCATGTGTCATGCGGCATGCGACATGCGTGATGCTGCGTCATGCGTCATGAATAATTGCAGTTTGGCTTAGTACCTAGTATCATGTATCATGTAGCTATGTTTGTGCGTTCCCCCAAGCTAAACCGCTATGACACACAAGAGGCATAGGCAATCGTTAGAGAGAGCTTCAACAACCTTATCAAGCGAGATCAAATTTCGAAAAATCCGCTCAAAGAAATATGAAATAATCTGATGCAAATTTCGCAACCAGAAAATGTATGTGTTTACCTTCTCAAATTTGGCTAAGTATCCAGTATCATGTATCATGTAGTTATGTTTGTGCGTTCACCCAGGCTAAACCGCAGTGACACATAAGAGACATAAGCAATCGTTACAGAGAGCTTTAATAACCTTATCAAGCAAGATCAAATTCCGGAAAATTTACTCAAAGAAATAGGAAATAATCTGATGCAAATTTAGCAACCAGAAAATATATGTGTTTACCTCTCAAATTTGGCTAAGTATCCAGTATTAGTTATCAGGTAGCTACATTCGTGCATTTCCTCAGGCTAAACTGCTGTGATGCACAAGATACAAAAGGGCTCGTTAGAGAGAGCTTCAACAACTTTATCAAGCGAAATCAAATTTCGAAAAATCCGCTCAAAGAAATCGGAAATAATCTGATGCAAATTTAGCAACCAGCAAATATATGTGTTTATCTTCTCAAATTTGGCTAAGTACCCAGTATCATGTATCATGTAGCTATGTTTGTGCGTTCACCCAGGCTAAACCGCAGTGACGCATGCCGCATGCCGCACGGCGCATGTCACATGATGCATAACCCATGCCGCATGACACATGATGATAGATGATGTCATACGCATGACGCATGACACATGACGCATGACATATTACACACAACACATGACAAATCACGCATGACGCATGCCGCATCACGCATGACGCATGTCGCTTGACGCATGATGACGCATGTCGCATGGTGCATGACAGGACAACAACCACAGAATCGTCCCGATCTTGTAGCTCGCATCTTCAAAGACAAACTTGAGGCACTCAAAGACCAGCTCTTCAAGAAGCATGTCCTCAGACATGTTATTGCATGGACTTACACCATTGAATTCCAAAAACGAGGATTGCCACATGCACATTTTCTGATACTCATGACAGCATG